>RJWH01009007.1:0-25871 GCA_004363575.1 Solenodon paradoxus | reverse complement strand
CGGTCGAGTGCGCGGCTTGCGACTGTCCTCTGGTGGCCATCGCGCGCTACCGCAGGCGACGGGAGCGCAGGCTGGGACGGGCTGTGCGAATCAGCGCCAGAAGCTAGGTGCGGGTGCCCGTGGGTCTTGTCAAGTGGTGTTGCTGGGACCCGCCGCTCGCTGACCCGGAGCTCCCACCTGACCTTGACTCTGAACTTGAGCCGCACTGCAGGCACTAGGACTCTGCTTAGGGGGTTGCAGGGAGGCCCCTAGAAGGAAGACTACCCGCCCCCAAGTTCCAACGCCTGATCTCCTAACCGGGACCACTGCTTTGCTGCCCACAAAGCTCTGCAGGGACAGTGGTGCTTCTGGAGGGGCGGGCGGGTCTGAAGGGCAGCCCGATGGGATGCTGCCCCTCTGCGGTGGAGGGAGTGGGTGGCCCTCCCTGCAAGAGCACTGGTCCGAACCGCCCTGCTATCCTGCACCATCAAGCCATGCATGCCTGTTCCTCACCTTGGCCCTTCCTCTCCATGGCGACTCAGCAGGGCAGGGCTGCCCTGGCGCCCCCACGCTGCTGTCTAGCAGAGATCCGCGAGGGGTGCGGGGCGGGGGGGCGGTGTTGGGGCGGTGACTGGCCCCGGGGCCATGGATTCTGGTCAGCACATGTCCTGCTGACAGACCAGGAGGGACACAGACCAGGGATGTGGACTTATGACCCCCCTGGCCCCACATCACCTGAGCTCAACAGGCCAGCCCCTCCAGCTGCCTCTGCATCTGGCAACCCCAAGCCCTGGGCAGAGATCAAGTCTGGGAGGCTGTCCACTCACTGTGCCTCCAGGCCGAGGCCGTAAACCTGCCTGCCTTCCTCAGCGTCCCCAGCTCTGGCTTCAGGTGATGGTGGTGGGGGCTGGCTGAGTAACAACACATCTGGAAGTACAAGTGTGGCCCTCACCACTCTTAGTGTGTCCCCATGCGACCCCGGGACTGCCATGCCCTCTGTTTCCTTCGTCCCTCTGTGTGACCAGGGCTGTGTGTGTCTGTGTATGGTGTGTGTGGTGTGTGGTGTGTGTGTGGTGTGTGTGGTGTGTGTGTGGTGTGTGTGCGGTGTGTGGGGGTAGTGTGTTATGCTGTGTGGGTGTTACAGTGTGTATGTCTGTATATGTGTATATGGTGTGTGATTGTAATATGTATACACAGTGCGTGTCTGTGTATGTGTGTATACAGTGTTTGTGTGCATATGGAGTGTGTATGTATGCAATGTGTGATGCATGCAATATTTGTATATGGTATATGTATGTGTGGTGTGTGTATATGGTGTGTGAATGGTGTTGTGTACATATGTGAACATGCATGCGATGTGTGATGTGTGTGCTGTATGTGATATCTGTATGAGTGCATATGTGTATGCTGTGTGTGCGTGTGTCCTGTGTGCACACACAGGCCCTGGGTCAGGATTCTCCAGCAGCGGGGGCAGCTAGGTGTCGCAGGAAGCCCTGCAGCTGTGTGAGCACAGGGCGGGAGCAGGAGAGCCACCCCGTGTACAGGACACACATCCTGTGGGCACAGCTCTGAGATGCTGCTCAGGCTTGGATGCCGTGGGAGGGTGCCACTTCCACAGAGCCTGACGCTGTCCCACGCCAACCTCACACGGCATGACTGGTGTCTTTAAACAACCACAGAGTCTCAGTGGGCCCTGGCAGAGAGGAGACACACTACAGTCACGCCACCCGGCTCCCGTGCAGGGCCGGTGGGTGTCTCCGTGCTCCCCCGACAGCCCTTTGGAGGACTCCAGGGCTGGTGTGGGGGCTGCAGCAGCTCATCCCAGCTACTGTCCCCCTTACACCCTGTCTGCACACTGGAACATTCTGGCATTTTCCTCTTACTCAACTCTCCTTTAAGTGCTTAAGGTGAATTCATCCAAACCCACAACCCCAGGACCCGATCCTGTTCCCAGACAGGGGAATCGAGGCACAGAGAATCGAGTTGCGAGCCCAGGTCAGCAGGGGTGAGCTGCAGGGGGGTGGTTGTGAGAGACCTCGGCTATAGCCCTGGAACGCTTCCTCAGTGCCCAGGTGACGGCAGGTGTGACTTCAGGGGTCTGGATATCACCCTCAGGCCATGCCCTGCATGCCCAGCTCCACCAGCTGGTGTCCCTGTGAGGATGTGGAGCCTATGGTGTGGGGCAAGGCTACCAGCACCTAGCGATCCTAGGACGGTGAGGCCCTGTCTCAGCAGCAGGCACAAGGCATATAGGGAACCTGTTTGGGGACACAGACGCCTTGCCCCCTATCACCATCCTCATCAGCAGAACTGAGGGCCCCAGCCCTGTGCTCCCACAGGGCTGGAGGGCTCATGGGCTTCTTCTGGACAACCCCCTCTCTCCTTCCCATCACTGTAATTATCAGGAAGTTTACAGAACAATTCTTCTCCATGTCCTTGGGATTAAGTTGAAGTTGGGCTCAGAAAACAGCCCATAAAGCGGATGGCTTGGCCCTGGGACGGTTGGTCCATTTCTCGTCTCTGCACCAGGGAAGCTGGCAGACTTATCCACTTACAGGTTTAACCCTGCATTGTAAACATGGCTTATCCTTGTCTCCATAACCGATAAGGCTGGTGGTCTATGAGACCCAGTGGAGAGGCCGTCTGTCTCTGGCAGACAGGAGTCCCAAGGAGGCGACCCTTCTCTGTCCCTTGGGATCTGCCACCTGGGCTGCACACCCTGCCTGTCCACAAGACAGGATCTGCCAGTTCTGCTCCTTTCTAGAAGCTCCATGCCAGCAGTGGTTCCAGACTGGCCAGGTCCTGTTGACCAGCCCTGAGGGCCCAGGAGGACTCTGGTCCAGGAGAAACCAGTGTCCTCTCCCTGCCTCCTCTGTGGCTCTAAGTTCTCTAGGTGACTCCTCCCTCCTGGGGGAGGGGGCTGTGCACCCCTTCACCTCAGCCCTGCTACCCCCACCCTGGGGACTTTCTGTGGGGTTCTGCTCCAGAACCAGCCCCCCCAGCCCAGATAGCCTCCCACCCACTGGAAGAACCTAGAATCAGGTGGCCTAGGACCTGGGGCAGAGTGATTATCAGGGAGGGCGAGGGTCTAGCGAGGAGGACCAGAACCCTGTTGGTGAGTGGGATCCTGAGAAGGGAGGGAGGAGATCAGGTGGGACCAGGAGGTGGGGGCGGGCCTGACCCTAGGCTTCTGGGATGGGCAGCCCCAGGGCCCTGCAGGGTGCTGCTAGCAACTGACTCCCACTTGTGTGGGGTGTGAGGAATGGCTAGGTCCTCAGGAGGTAGTCATGGGGTCACTAGGTCACCAGAGTCACTTCTGTGGATGCTGGTGATCTCCAAGCTGCTCCTGTCCTTTCTGGTGGAACCCAAGCTCCTTGCACGCATCTCACTGGGGATTGGCACCCGAGGACCTTCACCTCTGTGAAGGTCATGGCTCCAGGGAATTTGGAGTGAGGGAATTCGGAGATGCTGACCATAGTGTCAGTCCTGCAGGCCTGGGCCAGCGCTGGCCGCCTGCCCCTGCTGCCTTCTGGGTCCCACCTGGATTTATCATACAGCGACTGTGGGTTCTCATAGTCCTAGAGAGAACGCATATCCAGCTCGTCTGGGCTTCCTGTCATTTCTGAAATAAATGATTAAATTCCACATATATATTTTCTAAATTGACAATTACAATGTTAAAGGAGAAAACAAAATTAGTCACTCTGACCCTGTCTGTCCAGAAAGCTTGGAGGTAATATTGTTCTATTTTATTTAGTAATTTTAATAAAAATCATTGGAACATGAATTATAAGGTAATGATATGTAAATTATCTAGAGAAACCCACAAAGCAGTTAATTTAAGCCCCTAAACGTAGTCATTAATGCTGGGTGAACACCAAGGTTTGGAGGGTTAGCTTTAATAAGGATAAGTTTGGGTGATAAAATGGTTTTGTACTTATTTCCAAGAGTCTCAAGTTGTTCCAGCCAGTTAACTTGTCCCTGTTTAAGAGAGGCTGTGGCTTGGCGGGGATTTCTGCCTGACCTCTTCCCTGGGCACCTTCATGTGTGTTCAGGTGGTGGGGTCCTTGTTCTGTCTGGTTGTGTCTGTGTGTGTCTGTCCACATGTCCGTGTGTCTCTGTATGTGTCCATGTGTCTATCTGTGTGTCCATGAGTCTACATGGGCATGTATAGTGTGAGAACCGGCACACCGCAGCACTTACAGGTCACCTGAATGGCTCCCTAAGGACCCAGCAGGAGTCTGGGCCAGCCTGCAGTGGGGTGGGACCTGGCTTGGGCATTGGGGATGCCCAGGTCAAGAGGAGATGGAGCTGGTTGGGTGCTGAGGGCCTTGGAGTCCTTCACTCTCACAAAGTACTGAGGTTTCCAAGAGTGTGCATGTCTGGGGCTGTATTTCTAGTACAGTGTTTTCTCTATTAAAAATTAAATAAAAAAATTAAATAGTGGAAATTTATAATACTTAATTTCAATGTATTAATCATAACAGACATTACATTGTAATAAAAATAACACATTTTTATGAAAATATTTTTCAAAACAAAAGGATGTGAGGAGAATGCATTGTTTGACATTTTTGCAGATCTCTGTAATGTCAAACTGGATCCCATCTGCTCTGAAGTTAGTCTGTTAGTATATATTGTTGTGGTTGAAATATGTGAAAGAAAATCTGGACTCATCCCAATTAGTGGTTGAAAGGCTGAAAAGTAGGAGTTTGTAATGTTTCTCCAGAGCCCGTGGCTGTTCCCCTTTGACCTTCCATGGAAACCCGTACCTGGGATTTCCTAGCGGTGTTTTTGTGGTCTGCGCCCTGAAGGCCCTTCCCTGTGCCCTGCTCTTGCCCACGGGCACCACGGCCTCTGCACGGTCAGGAAGCACCAGGTCCTGGGTCCACAGAAGCCCGCTGTCACGCAGGACACTGTGCGAGACTGGGAAACAGCCTGATCGCTGTCTCCACCGACTCATCAGGGAGGTTTCCAGCATGGGAGGCGATTTCCCAACAGTCTCATCTTCACTCAAAAGTTAAGGCCCCAGCCCTGTCAGCCGTTGGAAGCTGCAGCTCTCTGTGTTCATTTTCCAGGAGATTTCTGCACAAATAGTGTGTGGCGCGCAGCTGGCCCGCTGTCCTGTCAGGAGGATGGCGTTGCTGGCTCTCCGGACTCAGGCAGAATCTCAACAGGTGTGGAGGTTAATCAAGTTGATGACTGTCCTGCTTCATACCCAACCTTCATCAGTAAAAGTGGCTTCTTTTTCACGGTGAGGTATGGCCACAGGCACCAGGCCCTGAGCCCCACCTGCCCCGACCTGGGTGTGTACTCAGGTCACACTGTCATGCGAATGTTTGCTCGGTTGGGACAGAGCTCAGCTCTCTGGAGATGGGAGGACACAGGTGCTTCCTGAAGTCGTCGTGAGAATCACGGGCCTGCAGGCTTGGCAGTGTGGGCTCTGCTCCTCAGCACAGGCCACTGCACCAGTGGTGCCCGGGGCTGGGCCCATGGCCTCTTCCGGATGGGCCGGCTTCTCTGGGTCGTGGTCAGTGTTTTCAACTTCTGCACCGCATCCTGCGCCCACCTCCTCTCTCAAGGCCAGCCAGACCCCCACTTTGTCCACAGGGTCTTCTTCCTTTCTCACCCGTGGGAGTTAATCAGTGAGCTGTTTCTAAAGTTGTGGGAAAATGCGTAGAAAACAATATCTCAGAAACATAATTGTGGGCGTCCCAACCACATGTGAGGGCTCAGCTCCTCACCAACTTCCATCACTGGAATGTCCTCACCTGCTGAAATGGGAACGCTGTCTGGTGGGACGCTTACCGCGGCCCTGGCCCCCTCCTCCGCTGCTGCCCCTCCAGGCCTGACCAGGGGGTCCCCGAGTCCTCCATGCTGGCTGCTCATGGCCATATCGACCTTCGCCTGCAGGTCGTCAGTGATCGACTGCGTTTGGTCTTGGCCACCCTGCCAGCGGGCGCAGTGCCACCGTGAGCGAGGCCCGCCTGCTGGCAGGTGTGAGGTGTTAATTGCCTCGCTGGGGACAGCGGCTCGGGCATCTGCCCAGAATATCATCCTCTCTCACAGACGTAGGAGCGCAGAGCGGGCAGAGCGGGCCGAGGGGCAGCGCGTGGGCGGGCGGTCCCGGCTGTGGCTTTTCCCTTAATCGCTCTCGCCTGTCTGTTAATTAGGAGCCGAGCTCTGCGACATGCTGAGATATTTTGGTTAATTATGAAGGAGAAAAAGACACATTTGTCACAGCGTTTGTTTTGTCCCCACGTCTGGCGTGACGGCAAGTGGAGGCTGAAGGGGCTCACAAGCCAGCTGCTCCCATCATGAGCGAGGGTCAGGCATCTGTGGCGGGACGTAGGGCCCCTGGGCTCACACCGGACAGACCGTCAGGACGGGGCCATGGGCAGTCAAGTGTGCTTGCGGTGGAGAGGGGTCACCCTGACAGGAGGTGCGGGGACACCAGAGGCCTCATCCACGGGGTCACCTGGCTCCCTGCACCCAGGAGGGTCGGGATCCCTGGTTCTGCCCAGAGGTGCTGGCACTGCCTGCCGCCCAAACACCGTCAAGATGTTCTGCAAATTGTTTTAGAAGCGGCTGGGTGTTTACTCAGTGGCCCCAGCCTAAGTGTGGGCCACCCAGCCACTGGGGCCTGCAAGCAGACGGAGGAGGTTCCCGAACAAAATCTAGATGTTCTGCCTCAAAGCAGCACCATGGACGGAGTTTCTCTCCTCTATTGGCTCCGGGTTTCAGACTTGCAGCCCCCACGACGACCGGAGTGAGCACATGTGTCTGTCTGCCTCTCCCTTGCTCTCTGTCTCTGTCGCTCTCCCCCATGTATCTGTCTGTAGCTCCTCACAGTCGGCTCTGTCCTGGCCCCATCGCTCTCCTGCCCTGGCCTGTCCCCACAGGGAGGTAGGACAGCAGCGGCCGTGTGCCAAGCCGAGAGCAGTCTGTGACCTCTCCCCACGCACGCCGGTGTGTGTTGCAGGGCTGGCTTGGGGAACAGGGCTCTGCATCCCCAAACTAGCCAGGGCGCGTCAAAGGCAACAGACAGCTCCCTGCTGCAGACAGCGAGTCCAGAAATTCATTTAGTCACTGGAAGCCTTTCCCATGATGGCGAGGGTCCCAGAGCTGGCACGGCTTCTGGGCTGCCTGCCAAGGCCACCTCACCGCATGGTGACTAAGTGCGGTGCACTGGCCGTGAGAAGTGGTAGAAAACAGTACTCCTGCAAGGCTAGTCATTAAAAGAGAAAGAGCATAGTGCTGTATAAAAACAGGTAAGAAATCTCACTTTGAATTTCAGAGTTGGAGGGAAATGGTTAACGTGGGTGTGCATGTGGAGACCCGAGAAGGACTGAATGTCCTAGTGCCTTCAGGTGGTCGAGCTGGGAAGCGGAGCGTTTATGTCTGATGGCCGCTTGGCAGCTCCTCCAGCTCCTGCTCCTGGTCTCATTTGGAACTTGGCATTCACAACGGGGGTGAGGGGGTATGGGAGTCAGAGATGCCAGGCGTCCAAGGCCGGGTGCTAGGACCATGCGACGGGCTCTGTGAGCAGAGGCGCAGATGTCAGCAGTTACCGTGCCTGTCAGGCTGGGGGCTCCTGACTGGGGGCTCCTGACTAGGGGCTCCTGGGCTGGGTACTCTTCTCCTCCATGGCTGGGTGGTCCTGGCTGGGTGCTCCTGAGACTGGTGGTCCTAACTGGGGGCTCCTGGCTGAATGGACAGGAGGGGGAAGTGCCCCCATTCCCCAAGGGCCTGCTGTCTGAGCTCAGCCCACTCAGGATGTGACCTCCATCCTGTAGGATCAGGCTACAGGCCCCATATCCTGCTGGTGGTTGGTTGGTGGTCTGTTTCTGGTTCCCTTCTCCCCCACTGGCGGTCTCTCTATAGCTGGGACTCGGATTAAGCTCCACCTTGCCGGGATCCACAGTGCAGTGTACATGCCTTTCACAGGGCCGCAGACCCCACAGGTGTCCTTTGACTTGAACTCATATTGCCTGAAGTTGGGAGCTGTCTGTCTGCAGAGCTAGTTTAGGCCAAGTGCAGGCTGCTCTGGGGCTGTTAAGGACAACCCTTTTTCTTTTGCTCATTGAGCTCCGCTACCGTCCAGCCTCTCAGAGACAATGAACTTGGGATTCAAAGGGCATTTCTCAAAATAGCTCCTTGGATTGACCCAGCCTGACTTCTAGTGTCCTGGATTGAATCATCTGCACAGGTGTGCATACGGTGTGTGTGCATACAGGGAGGCACACAATGTGTGCGTGTATATATGCACGTGTGCAGTGTGAGTGTGCATGGCTGGCCCTGTGCACACATGCGTGCACATTAAGCGACCACGTGTGCGGTGTGTGTAACGTGTGTACAACAGCATCTGCTGAACTGTGCGTACATGCATATGCACTAAACAAATTGTGCCTGTTTCTCTCAGCACCTCCAGCCTGTCTTTGATCCATTGAGCTGTGGCTCCATCTGACATCTTCACAAAGCCCTCCTTTATTAACTTCACATCAATGCTTGCTTACCTAGTGAATTTAACCTGGGTATCTGCTGCTCTGTCTGTTTTCTGAGTAGTTTCACACACAAACACTCAGACTCCCATCCAGAGACTCCCACTCCTGGGGTCTGTCCTGCCACCAGGGCTGTATTTCTGGCAGGACTGATGGAAGGTGAGTGTCTCGAGTGGGTCCCCTAGAGACTGAGAGAGTCCATGCTATCCACTCTCTCTCCTGGATGGGGCAGGGGGCTCCACACGTACCCTACTACCTTTACTGCTGTCTCTCTGTTTCCTGAAGGTGGAATTCACTTCCTCAAAGGGGCTCCAAGAATCACCCACCCGAGGTGGACCCCACACTGGGCATGCAGAGAAGAGGCACTTCATGTATGTGGAGAAGGGGGTGCATGGTTCCCTGGCTTATTCATTTCTTCTTGCTGCTTGTTTGCATTCAGTAAGGAGGTGACATGTTCTAGAACATAACCTCCCTCTTTCATTCCGGGCATCTAATTGTTATTTCTGTGTTTGTGAAAGATAAAGGATTAGCAAGGACGCTTTGCACTAGGTGCCATTTGCAAACGCATTATAATTATTTATGAAATTACTCTGCATTTTATAGCATGGGAGATAACTTAAATTGATGTATTAAACATGCTCGATCATAATTTTAACACTATTAAATGCACCTCTGCAAATAATCATCTCCCAAATATGAGGAACATGTTCAGGAGTGGCACCTTAATTTAAGACATTCCAGGGTGGGGACACCCAAGCCCTTGACCCTTTTTCTTGAAGACAGATGGAGTTTCTTATCTGACCACCGTGTTCCTCTCTCTTGAAGTGAAAATGAATTCTTAAATTAAAAACATATTCTGGAGTAATTTTGGTGACATGGAGAGCGGGAACAGATAGGCAGCAGCGTCTCCAGGGATGTTTCTTCTCTGCAGCCTGTGCTCGGGTCCCCCAGGGGCCTGGGGAGGAGCTGATACTGGACTGGCAGTGGAGACCTGACATTTCCCCTCTAGCCAGGGCTGGGAATTCACAGAAGGTCCACCTGCACAGCAGGGTCTCTGTTGGGGAACAACTCAGGGGACATTTGACAAATGGGGAAGAGGCAACAATCTGGCCAGGACGTGCAGGTCCCACCAGTTCTGGGAGCCTTTTCAAGGAGGATCTGAGAGCCAGTACCCTCTCTGTGGTGTCCTCTGAGGTGACAGTCTGTCCTAGCAGCTGGGGCGCCCTCTCTCGGCTGGGCATTGCCACCAGACCAGGCCTCCATCGGTTATCAGGCCACGATGATGAGGCATGGCCTCCAGTCGTGGGTGCCAAGCAGGGGTCTCTCCGACCCAGGCCTGGCTGGAGCCCACATGGCCACAAATCCATGCTCCTGAGTGCGGGTCCCTTCAGAAGCACCTGCGCTCTGGGTTCGTCAAGCTTGTTCTTCAGGAGACTGGTCTTCCAGATCTGAGATGTAGTCAGGTTCTGGCGGCCCTGAGCTGGCACACACTGGAGTGACGTGATGGAGCCCAGCCCCTTCCCACAGGCCTCACTGGCCGCCCACAGGACAATTGCTCAGCTCTGCTTTTCAGCAGACCTGGACCCCAGCTGGGTCCAAGTCTTAGGGCGTGTTTACTCCTCTCTGACTGAGCCTGCAGGTGTCTACCTGTCCTCACTGCTGCTGGTGGCGCCAGGGGTTTGTGGTGACCTGTAGGTCCACTGAGACACCTCTTGGCCACTTTGGCCACACCCTCCTCTTGACCAGTCCTGTTCTAGCCTTGGCTTCCAGGTCCTGGACATGTAGGCAGCATTTGCCCCTACCCTCTGTCTGGTCTTGTGCCCCAGCCCGACCATCTTCTAACTCTGCCTCCTGTCATTCCTTTCCTGTGGCATGGACAGTCCTGCATGTCCCCTGCTGGACCGTAAGTTCCCTGGGGACAAGGGCCTGTGGTCAAGGTCTTAACAGATGCTTGTGATCAGATAGCGCTGTCCTGGCCATGGCAGTGTGCCCAGTTCTGACCTGGAATCACCTGTGAAACCAGGTCCCAGGAAAGCCCAGTGGCCACGTGAGTGGTGTTCAGGGAGGAGCCTGTCCTCACCATTTCACTGAGATGGCCGCGGCGGGGTGGGCACTGAGCTGGGGACGGGTGCCTGGACTCTAAGAGTGAGGGCTGGTGCTGGGCGTGCCTGTCAAAGGGCCCATGATTGCTGACTGGACCAAGGAAGAGGAAGCCTCGTTTGTGCGTCTGGGGCTGACGTAGGTCGGGGCATGGCAGTCAGACCAGCAGATGCTGCCCTCACTGTCACCGCTCCAAGGGGCCACAAGCAGCCACAGCCTTGTCACCTTGGATGTGGGGCTGTGATTGGGATCCCAGCCCCTTCCCCCTTTGGCTGCTGGGGCTGAACCTGGAGTCCAGTGAAAGGAGGCAGAGGGAAAGAGGTGGCCAGGGCCCACGTGTGGTAGGGTGTGGTGCTGGGGGCACTGCAGCCACACCTAAGTAGGAGCTGTAGTCTGCCAAGCCAGTCGGGGAAAGAAGAGGTGGCCCCACATGCACACTGGTGCTCTGGGGGCTGGGCTGGCGCCGTCCCTGCTGTGGCCCCAGGTCCCCATTCCCCCAGAGCACCCATGCGCATGTGGGTGTGGCGCTGCCTGAACACTTCTGCATGGCATCTTTTCCAACGTCGCCCCCTGCGTCACCAGCCTGGTTCCGCAGTCCCTCCAGCTTGGCCGAGATGCCACCAGAAGCTTCCTTCTCCCCAGAGTCCAAGGCTGTCACCTGACATGTTCCCTTAGCTCCTGGATTTGTTCCAGAGAGCAGGATGGCCCTGTGTCCAGCCCTGGCACAGGAGGGGCCAGTAATTAAATTGCCAACTACGTAGAAATGGGTCAAATCTATTGGAGCGTTTCCACCTCGGGGTCCCCGCATGTGAGAGGAGACTGGCTAGCGGGGAAGGCCATGTGCCGCAGCCGTGGGCACCAGATCGCCCACGGGACAGCTGAGCAGCCGAGCCTCTGTGTACTGGATGGCGGAGCAGGGTACAGTGACACGGACCAGCAGGCACTGTCTTGGTGCTACCGGCCAGCCGAGCACTGAGCCTGTGTTCTGGGTGGGCCATCGTGGGTGTGAAGATAGCAGTCTCATTTATTAATATACAGGTGGCATTTTTAATTACCCAACACAGCCAGGACATTAATATTAATTTTTATCCAGCCTTACTTAAGCCCGGGCCCTCCTCCCTCTCCAGTTAGACGTTGCTGGGGGGTAGTGGGAACGGCTGTAATTGGATTTCTGTGCAGGGCTTAATTATAAGGGACAATGAAGCCACGAGATGTGCAGCTTTTACCGGCTAACTACTACAGGAAATCCCAGACATGCTCAGGCCAATGCATGCACCGATTTATCTAAATTACAATTTTTTACTTAACGAAGCTCCCCCTGCCCACCCCAGGACTGAGGAACTGACAGATTGGAGGGGGCGGAGGGGAGGCTGCGCCCAGAACCAGGCCTTGCTCCACCGTGCAGCCCCAGCCCCAGGGCTCATCTGCTTCGTCCTGGGACAAGTGACTTATTAATAGAATTGGCTTATTAATCTCACCAAAGTCCCAGATGGCATCGAGCCAGGGAGGCATCGAGCCAATTAGTCATCGGGCTTGTCAGGGGGTAGCTGGGTCCTTAATTCACTGTCCTTCACCTGCGGAATCGACTCAGGCAAACTGGAGGACGAGGAGGAGGGGAGGCCATGGGCTACAGACCACCTGGGAAGGTGGAGGGATGAGGCTGAGCCCTCACAATGCCTGGGGCGCAGGCCTGTGGTGGAGGAGGTGTGGCCAGAGGTGACGTGTGCACCTGTGCCAGCTGGTCCTCTCACATCTGGTCCCTCGACCTCCTGCCCAGTGGCCTCACACTGCATAGGGAACGAGCTGCTGTCCCTTTCCTCAGTGTGGCCGGTCCTTCTGGCGAGGGGATGTTGGAAGATGCCTGGTGGATGTCAGCTCGGAGAACTTGGGCTGGTCACATGCTCACCCTGGGCTCTGGGTTTGGTGGTAGCTTGACCCCAACAAGCCTGCAGTGTTAGGCCACCAGCCCCGTGGGTGACCTCAGAGGGGACAGGTGGGCCATGGAGCCCCTGCCTAGAGGAAGGGAGTCAGCAATCACAGGGCAATCGTGGGACCTGCATCCAGGCACACATTAAGCCATGGCCTCTTTGCACTTGTGGACTCAGGGGGAGGGGACCACACGTGATATGACTGTCCCCTGTGTCCTCACCGAGAAAGCATCTGACATTGAGATTCTCCAGGAAGACTTTCATGGGCATGACTTAAATGTTGTAGATGTCCTGTGACTCACCTAACTTCCTGGAACGCGAAGGATATTCAATTTGTACTTCTGGTTGTAAATAAAAGAGATGAACGTATATTTTGTCCTTGCTTTCTCTTGCTCAGAATCAAAATGGAATTATTGTGATAAAGACAACGAATATCTTAAAGAGTCTCGAGGCCAATGGTGTGGTGCCTTCGAGAATTGAGTACGATTTCCACCCTCCTGTCTGAGCAAGAGGCCGACAGGCACCTGCTTTCATCGATACCCTGCATCGACTTTACAAGCATCTGCTAATTTGACAGAACAAAAAAAATGTACTTCATCATTGTGCTTTCTTCACAGGTATTGATTGCCCGTGAAGTTCAGCATTTCTGTGGACGTTTACGCTGGTATTTGTGTTTCTCCTGCAAATAACCAATTCTCATCTGTGATACATTTTTTTGGCTTTAACGGCCTTGTAATATATGTGCTGTTCTCTATTTCAAGATCATCGTTTTCAATGATTTTGTTTTGGACATTTTTCTGAGGTTACCTTTACTGTTTATTTTTACTTTTTTATAGCTATGGCTTGAATTTTTATGCAGCCAAATATATCTGTTTTTTCTCATGATTTCCCCAATTGCTTCGACACCTAGAGATTTCATCCCCACGCAGAGATAAAAATAGTCCTCTATATCCTATTCTAAGTGTTTTGTGGTTTCATTTTTTCATGTAACTCTAATTCATCAGAAGCCTATGTTGTGCTATTTTGAAGGGTAAGGATTTAAGTGGTTCCCCTAGATAGCGCCTGACCACGCAGCATCATGCACTAAGAGCGTCAATGGTCACACTCTTACACAGAGCGACTCCACTGAGCTGTCTCCTTCCTTGGATAGTCTATTATAATCACAGTTTTAATGATTGTATCTTTTAACTTTTACACCATTTGAAGTATGACTTATTTGTAGGTAAAATGTAGCATTTTATTACCTGGTAGGACAAATCTCTCACAATTACTCTGTATAAAGAAAACTGGTGATTCCTTTTCATTTTCCAGTAATTTTAGACTCATATTGTCTCACTCCTGACAAAAACAAGCCCGGCTGGGATGGTGAAAGGGCTTGGGTTCTACGTGTGTTTTCATTCAGGAACCATATGCATCTTGATGCTCTTTAGCCCTGTCATTTGGGGAAATGCGTTTCCTTTGTTTAGCTTAACTCTGACCTAGTGAAATTGTGGTTATACTGTGACGTGATGGCCGAGGCTGATTCTTTTTAAAAGTTTCCCCCTAGTCCCTTTCCTGATAACACACCTTTCCCACCCATATGCGATGCGTCTGTCGTCATGGATACGTCCTTACGTGTACCAGGTGCTTTGTCTCTGTCCCTGTGATGCCTCACGTCTGACTACTGTTGGCTTTCCAATGCTAATTGGAAATGCCCTGCTGCTGGTTGGTTCCTAGGGTTTCTGCCTCATTAAAGCCACAAAAATTCACTTCATGAATAATCAGCCCCCTGTCAGCCCCCCACCAGCCCCAGTGAGAGACCAGTCAGTCAGAGCCCAGGTGAGACCCCAGGTCAGAGGCCAGGTCAGAGACAAGGTCAGACCTAGGTCAGGGTTAAGCTGAGAATTCAGATAGAGCCCAGGTCACAGACCAGGTCGGAGTCCAGGCAAGCTCAGCTGAGAGTTCAGGTCAGAGACAAGGTCAGAGCCCAGGTGAGATCTGGGATGGAGACAAAGTTAGGACAAGGTCAGAGTCCAGTCAGAGCCCAGGTCAGAGTCCAGTTCAGAGACAAGGTCATAACTCAGGTCAGAGCCCAGGCCGGAGCCCAGGTCAGTTTCATGTGTGCGTCAAGTGCTGCCCTCAGATTCCGGCTACTGCATGCCTGTGTGGTTCCTAAGTGAATTCCCGAGGTCTCTGAGCCCCAGACCCTATAGGGATGGGCCTGTGCCTGCACCTGCTCTGGGGGAACTGGCCCCTGTGTGCTGTGCGGCTACAACGGACCCTCCTTCTCATGCGCAGATGTTGGAGATTTTTATTGGTGCTGCAGTGGAGGCATCGGGGGCTCTGCCCTGACCGCTGAGTTTGCAGCCCAGCAGCACCGCATGGACGCACAAGCGGGTGGTGCTGGATGGTGCTGGAGGATGTCAGTGTGCACTGTAATCAATAACAGGCACCCGTCCCTGAGTCCCTGACCCCAGCCCCATGGCGTTGGTGTCCTTGCTGAGGGCAGCTCCTGTCCCCATCAGCCTGAGGCTCTGAGCAAGGCTGGTGAGCCCAGAGCTCAGCTTTCAGTGCTGACTGTATGTGCCGGTACACGCATGTCTGCCCACATGCACACAGCACACGCGGGTGCCTGCACACGAACTCGTCTCTGCAGGGCAGGCCTGCGGTGTGTGCACACAAACAGAGACGGATGTGCAATGCGCCCATGCTTACACGTGTGCGCACATGCGCGCAGAAGTGCACCAGTGCCCACGCGCCACGTGGGTGACTGTGCACGTGTGCATCACGGTGCGCTCCTGTGTGCGTAGTGTGCATGCGGGTGATGACAACACTGCCGAGCTCTGCTCTGGAGACAATGCTGGAGAACGCTCAGACTCCTCAGCTGACCCTCCTGATGCTGCTGGCACACGTGCTGCTAGACAAGTGCGTGTATCTGACGATTTAAGTTGTTTTTATCCAGTAAATTTTATTTATATATAACAACAGTACAAATTGTGTCCTTGGCTTGCAAAATAGGAGTGTTTCATATTTACAGTAGGTACACGTAATATATTAGAATAACAAAACCCCATTGCATTGGAACATTTTAAATACTTAATTTTCTGACAGTGTTTATGCCACAACACCTGTAGAAAGAACAAAACCAGAGAGTCCTTGCATTTTCTAAAAAATTCATTAACACAAATTCCAGTGTGTTGGGAGGGTGGCTGTGGGTGGGCAGTGACCCCGAGAACACTGCTGCCAGGCGAAGGGAGGGCCGCAGGCACAGCCCCCGGGTTGGGGTAGGGGTGGGGAGGGCCTGGTGCATGGCGGGCAGGCCCCCGCTCCCAGCCCCCAGAACTGAGATGGACCAGCTGGAGGCCCAGCTCTTGGTCTTGGGGTCAAGGAGCCCCCGATCTCAGGTTCACTCAGGGAAAACCGGGGGGGTGGAGGAGGGGGAGGGGCCACCACACTCTTAGGGCTTTTTGAGGAGGTCGTCCGAATGAGTACGGGGTCCATCACCCGCTCACTTTGCTGAGCTGCCTCCCCTCTTCTCTCCACAGACCCGTCAGGCACACAGGCTGTGTGTGGCTGCTGTGAGGGACAGTGGGTGGTGGCCTAGGCCCTGGAGGGCGGGAGGCTGCCTCAGTGTGGCCCACCTGGTGCTGGTCACCAGCCCTCTGTGGCGCTGAGAGTGGCCAAGAGCTGAGTCACAGGCAGCGCCCCGAAGCCGGTGGCTGGGCCTGCAGGCCCCGGGTGGGAGGGGTGCTGGGAACTAGAAGGCGGTGACGCTCTTGTCCTGCAGGGTCTGCCCACTCTGGTGTGCCTGCCATGGGGCTGTGGCCTGCGGGGCTGGCTGGAGGCCCTTCCTGGTCTTGCTGGCGCGCCTCTCAGTAACAGCCAGAGGCTTGCAGAAGCTTCCAGAATGACTACGGGAGGGAAGTTAACAGCTGAAATGACTGGACTTTACTGCCATGGGTGGCGGGGGCGCAGAAGCCCAACCCAGGTTGAGCAGGACTCTTTCGGTGGAGGGAGGCAGACAGGAGAGGCTTTGGAGAGGAAGTCCTCAGATGGACTCTGGGGGCTGTGATGCCCACTCTCAGTCACAGTCAAAGACCTTCAGGCTGCATCACCTTCTTGGTGATGGGAGACAGAAGCTGGTGGGGAATGTGGGACCCTAGGCCAACTTGCCATCCTGGTGGTCCTTGAGTCCAGCGAGTGTCCTCAGTACCCCAGTTGTCCTGTGCCAGCTTCCTATTCCTGGAAGGCTATGGCTGTGCCCCCCTCCAGGGGGTGCCTGCTGTTCTCACACTCCCCAGCACCTCTGAGGGCCCCCAGGGGCCTGAGCGGTCAGCAGCAGTCACTGCCAGGGACACAGATGTGTGGAGGTAGGTGGTGAGTGCTGCCCCGACTTCTAAGTGTCACTGCTCTTTGGAGAAAAGTCCCATGCCTGCTGGGTGGCATGTGACCAAACAAGCTCAGGGCCAGAGGGACTTGGGGGACAGCACCCTGCTCACTCCTCTGCCCACATTCTCTTTCACCCTCATTGGGATGCTGGGTTGTCAGCTTCAGGCAGCAGGAGGACCCTCTGACAGAGAGTGAACGATCTGTGTCCCTGCTGCTCCAGGGAGGGATTGGGGCTGGAGAAACGAGCAGACGTGGCTGGTCAGCAGAAGACACCTTGGCAGGGCTGCAGTGGGGAATAAAACCCGCTTCCTGAGTGCACAGTGCTGCTCTCCTCCCAGCGGGCAGTGCAGTTTGGTGGCTGCAGGGGTGCGAGGTGGTGTGCCTGGCGCGGGGGCCTGGTCAGAGCGCACACAGGCCCTCTCTGTTCTGGGGCAGCCATGTAGCTGGCAGAGCCTTGGGAAACTGGACTTGCTTGGAGGTAAGTCAGCGTCCAGAGGATTCAGAGAAGTGGCCTGGCCAGTCCAGCAGGGGCGCAGGGTACAGTCGGCAGCCCTTGGAAGATGGAAGGTAGTGGATGGTGCCCCCTGCTTCCCTTACCCTTTCCCCCATTCCCGCTACCCTGCTCACTCCACGCTGCTGGCAGAGAAACTGTACCCTCCAGGAATGGCTGTCCAGTCACCAAGGGCCAACAGGGCCTCCTTTGCTGGCCGACCCCCGCTGGCTTCAGGGACCGCGGGTCAGGCTGCAGCTCGGTTTCCTTGGAAACTGCACTCGGAAGAGTTGGGCTTCCTGGGCCCAGTGCCATCAGGAAGGAGGGGAAGGTGCACAGAGCATAAGCCTGTCCTTAGAGCAGCAAGAGAGGAGGAGACTGCTGGACGGCAGAAGCCCCACACTGCGGGTCAGCTGTCAGGCAGGAGGTGGACAGTGGCGCCTGGCTGTGCTCTGCAGCGGCCGTGCTCTGGAAGGTGCTCTGCTTCCTCTCAGCTGCTGAAGCTGCTGGTGCAGGTGGGCGCTGAAGGCAGACATCCTCATGCCCAAACTCAGGGCTGGTCTGCGAGCCTGCCACTGCCCATCGGAGTCACTCGACGAAGTGAGAGGAAGTCAGCTCCTCACTCATTGAGGTTTGGGGAAAAGAGAACAAACAGTCCAGGCGCAGAAGCCCCAGCACAGCTTCTGGTGCTGAGGAGGCGAAGGCTGGCTGTCCTGGCGGCCATGGCTCTGTGGACCCAGCAGAAGACGCTGGGCGCACCGCCTCTCTTCTTCCAAGTGTTTGTTGCAGCTCACGCTCCTCCTCGCTTTTTTTAACTTCCATGGGAAGGGAACACTCATTTCCCCCATTTCTCTGTCAGCTTTTTCTGCATTTGAAGACAGGACTTATATGGGGATGGCGGGCAGGGAGAAGGAAGGACAGACATCAGAGTTAAACAAAAGTTGAACGGGATTAAAGGGAGTCTTTTTGCTTTGTTTTATTTGTTTTTTTCCTTTTTCTTAAAAAAAATTAAATAAAGTTCTCATTATTTCCCCAATATACATCAAACGAGCTTCCATGCAAAGCAGCAGTTGCAGACGCTGGCGCCGTCCCTTGCCTGGACTGGCCTCCTCTCCGCTGGCTTCTCCCTTCTTTTCTGGGGCGGGCGGTCCGTCGCTGGGCGAGAAGCCGTGGTGCTGTGGCCTGGCTGGCCTGGGGAGACTCTCTCCCGACGGGGCCTTGCCCTTCCTCCTGAGACACCCGCCGGATGCTATGCCCGCTCTGGACACAGCCACGTTCAGCTCTCGATGGACATAGCGACGATCAGCTGCTCCACTTTGTATGCCAGCCGCTGCCGCCGCGCCTGCTCATCCTGCTCCAGGGCCCCGATGAGCTGGGAGCAAGCACAGGACTCACTGTGGGTGGGCGAAGGCCCTTTGTCCTCTGCCCATGTCTCTACTCTGCCTATGAGTGAACATCACCTTACACTGCATGATGGTTGACTGAATATGCATACACACATGTATGCAGACGTGTGCATGCAGGCACGCACAGGCAGGTGTGTGCATGTGCACAAGTGCCTGTATACAGGTGCACCGCCTAAGGATGTATGTGTGTGTCACCATGTGTATGCATAGGTAGGAGTACAACAGACATGCATACTTGCAAACACACGTGCACACACAAGCATGTGATGTTTGCACATGTGTGTGTATGCACAAACACACATCTGCATGCCTGTCTGCAAAGGTGCATATATGCAGTGTGTATCTATGTGTGGGAGGCAGCATGTGGCTTCTATGCTAATCAGGTTCCACTGCAGCTGTGCAGGGCTCATGCAGCCTCCTGTCCCTGCCATGTTAGGGTCCCCGTCTCCCTGAGCTGGTCTGACAGATCTCTCCAAGTGAAAGAGGCATTGGTTCCCCATCATGTGAGAGTGAAGTTCTCCACTGTACCTGGGACAGTCATGTCCCACGCATGATGGTGATGGGACAAGCGGTCGTGTGGCTGGGCTCCCTGTGTCTTCTGCTGCTGGCAGCAGCGTCGACCCTGGGCTGAGTGCATGCGTGTGTGTGTGCGTGCGGGTGTGTGTGAGCACGCACTGCGAGCCTCACCTCCTCGCTGTACTTGCTGACATAGGTGTAGATCTCGCTGAGGGCGCTGAGCATGTGGAAATCAGTGGCGTGCAGGCGGGACTGCTCGGCGAGGTAGGCGTTCATGTCCTGGTCACTAATGGCGGGCAGCTTGGCGATGTCTGCGTAGTATCTGCACAGGGATGGATGGTCCACTCAGTAGGTCCACTACAGTACCCACCCGGCCTGCTGACCAGGGCTCCAGCTGCCCACCTCTCCTAGGACGCTGTCCCTGCTGGCCTCCTGCCTTGAGCTGAGGCGGTTTCCTCGGGGAGCTTCCGAGTGCAGCACCCCAGAGTGGCTGGCATCTTGACTCTGACCTCCCTGGAGTCAGGTCCCAGCTCTGCCCCTGTGAGCTGTGAGCCTGGGCCTCAGCATCCTCCCCACACTAGGGTGGTCCAGTGCTCAGGCCACAGTCTGCTGGCACTTTTATGAGATGAGACAGATTGTCACGCAGGGCCCAGGGCTTAGAGGCGCTCCACATATGAGACGGTCACTCTAATGACGAATGAATGATGACCTGACTCAGGGCAGAGGGCTCCCTTTCTGATGAAGAATGCAGGACATGAGGGCCTTTCGACCACCAGCCACCATGCAGTCTGAGTCTTGGTCACTGAGGCTGTGGGCGATCGTGGGTGGTCTGGGGTCCCCGGGCACCCACCTCTCCACCCAGCTCTTGTAGCTGGGGATGTCCTTGGCGTAGAGCAGCTTATTGGAGGGCGAATCCTTGCCCAGTCGGTGCTCGGATGTGGAGCAGGAGTCCATGAAGGTCTGGGCCACCACCGACAGGCAGGCGTCCGTGATGCTGCTCTTGTGGATGTCGAAGACAAACTGCGGGTTCTTGATCACGTTCACCCAGAAGCGCAGGGGCAGGCTGGTGAGAGTGGGAGACCTGAGGATGTGCCACCCCGGGTCCACCAACCCCCGTGTGAAATTCTCTCGAGGGCGAGGGAGTGGGCTGGAAGGGACCCAGCGGCCGCAGACTGGAGCAGGTGCTCGGCAGGTAGAGCCACGGCGCTTTACCTGCGCATGTTGCTCCCACTGGCTGCAGCTGCTCTACACCTCTGCAGGCTGGGCTCTGCCTGCTGTGCTCCAGCCTGAGGGACCTCCCCAGTGGCCCCACCCCAGTCAGGTTGCCCCTCACCAGTTGCTCTTCCAGGTGTGACGCACGTCCGTGTCGTGGATGCCATGCCTGTCAGCCTGCTCGTCCAGGAAGTCGAACATGTACTTGATGGCCAGGGGCAGCGCCGAGCCCCGGTGCACCGTGCTGAACAGCGTCTCGAACAGGTCGTCCACGAATTTCTGCAGTGTGCCCTGGGGGAAGGGAGTGTCAGGGATCTGGCGGCACCGGCTGCCTGACCTGTGGGGCCATGTGGGTGCCGTGCTGGTCGCTCTCCAGTCTCCCCGGCACTCCCCAACCCCCATCTGCAGTCCCGAGTCCTGCAGGGCGGGCGGATGGGTGAGCGGTCCCCAGGGACATCTCTAGGGCCCGGAGGGCAGAGGCCAGGCCCCAGGGCTTAGGGTTCCTCCCAGCAAGCCAACTAGATGCCTGCCCAGTAGTGTCAGGTCACTCGAGGCACGACTTAGGGTGCAATCTCGACAGTACCGGGTTCAGGGGCACTTTGTGGTCTGGGAGCCACAGCATCAGCCTGCTGGGCTCCCTGCCTCACCCTGTGGGGTGCCTGGAGGGGCTGTAGGTGGCTTCCGTGGAGGACAGGGCGGCAGCACAGGCCGCCGGAGCCTGTGGGCCCCGGGTCACCGTGGAGCAGAAGGGAGCGCGGGTGCCAGTCGGTACCTTGGTGGCCAGCAGTCGGGTCAGGTAGACCTCGGACACCATCTTGCTGCCGCGGTCGCCCTCCTTCTGGTCGCCGTGGTCGTGGTTCTTCACCAGGTGCCACACCTTGACCCCGCTCTCCAGGTCAGGCGTGATCATGGGTGCCCGGGACCGCAGACTGTCGGGGCTGCCCGTGTACCTGAAGGAGGAGTCTGACAGGGCGCAGGGGTCACCTGCCTGCAGGTCTGCTGGCACCCGGCCGACGGGCTCAGCGAAGGGGATGCTCAGATCTTGAATCTGTGGTTCTAGGGTCCCTGGAGGGCACGGGGCGGCCTGAAACCTTGCTGTGAAGAGGACCTGGGGACCACTGGCATGAGCATCCCTTTCCTGAAGCCTCAGCAAAGAATGACCAGTAGATACTGGGATGTTTCCACGCACACGTGGACATGGGGAGTTACCCTCTGGGGTTAGTGGTCCCTTCTGACGTGGGCCTGGAACACAAGACTGCCTGTCTAGCCAATGGGAAGAGCATGCAAGACAGAGACCAGATTGAAGCTGGAAGCCCACACTGAGAGGCCAAAGACCCTGTGCAGAAGGTTGAGTCGGTTTGCTGCCCACAGAGGGCACGTAAGCTCAGATGGGCCCTGCAGAGGGTCCACCAGGACCGGGCATGCTCCAGACTGCCCAGGTAGGCACGGGACGGACTCAGAGCTTCTGCTTGGGTCCTTGGTCCATCCCAGGTGTGGGTCGTCCTGGTGGGAGGGTGCAGGCTGTTCCCTGCCCCACGGCTCCGAGGTGGCTCCTGTGCAGAGGGAGGGGCACTCCGTGACTGCCCTCCCGCCCTCACCGTATCTGCTGATGGAGGTCCGGGAGATGCTGGCAGACGCGGGGATGTTGTAGGACGAGGTCTGTTTGGGGACCAGAGCCACCACGGATCTGTCTGACACCTGGGAAGGACAGGAAGGCACGGTGTGGGAAGTGGCCTGTCACATGCCATGCAAGGTGGTGGGAGAAAACAGTCATCCCTGCAGTCCAGCATGGCAGAGCCCGGAGGTGTGGGCTGTCCCCTGGGAGCCCGGCAGGGTCCAGGTCTCCTGGGAACAGAGCGCCACCCACAACTCACGTTTCACATTGGCTGCAGGATGAAGCCATGATTACTTCAGATCAGTGGGGCTAAATGAAGTGTGTTGTGACCGTAATCTCATGGGCTTATTTTCACTTCTTAAACGCGGCCAGCGCAGCTTTGGGAGTTGCACCCAGGGCCTCGGCTGCATGCCTTGAACACCACTGCCTGCCCTGGAGCATGTGTCCTCACTCCGGCCTCATTTGGGGTTTTATTTCAAGTCCCACAGGCCTGCAGCCCACTTCCCACCTGGCTCTGATTTCTTCTTGGCCAGGGGTCTCCAGTGCGCCAACTACCTTGAGGGGTTTTCATCAAAAGGGCGGCCCCTGGTGAGTCAGAGCTCGTTGCTCTGCCCTCTGCAGGGGCGCCTGCACCCCCTGGTCTGGAGGGAGAGGCTGACTGACAAGGGTGCTGTATGGAGGACACTGGGGCCTTTGTGATTTAAGATTACCCCCATACAGTAAAAACTGAGAAGCCCCAGCATCGCGGCAATCCAATTAAACCCCTCGCGCAGAGGATATAAAACAGCTATACTAATGTTATGGGCCATAAAACATTCCTATTAAACCATTTTTTATTTTAACAATTTTTATGAACTTTATAAGTTTGATTTATAGCCGCACCAGTCATAAAACCATCTTTCTGGGTCTTAAATTGTCAGTCTTTCTCTCCCACCAAAAAAGAATTAAACGTGGGTAAGTCAAACCATAAATGAACATCAGTGCTAACGAGATTCCCTGATAGCCACTTTCAATAGGTGTTTAATTTTATCCTCCTTATAAATCTGTTGTGGGAGGTTTTTTAATGTATCTGTATTAATTAAGATTATGCAGCCCTTCTCTGGGGGGGCTCCAAGGACCTGAGACTCCAGGGAGGGCACACCAAAGGGCACTGCGTGCCCCTCGACGGGCAGCTGCCTGCTCTCTTGGGGACGCCCCTGTGGCTGCGCTGGACGCCCTCAGTCAGTCTCCTCTCCAGGAAGTCTCAGCACCTGCCGTCTATGGCTTATCACCTGGAGGAACGTCCACTCAGTCCAGGCCTTCCCTTGCCCTAAGTCAGGAGCCTCTTCCCTTAACCAACAGGCGTCAGCTCCCATTATAGAGACATCTGGGGGTCTGCCCTCACTGGGTTCTGTCTGCTTATCTATAGCATCTGCCCAAGTGACTCCCCTGACCTACAGATGAGTGAGGGGCTCCGTCTGAGACCCAAGGCCCAGGCCCAGCTGCTGGGATGGGTCCCTCACCCCTGCCTGTCACCATGCCAAGGGCAGCCCGTGCGGTGCCCTCCCGCAGGACCTGGCTGGCAAGGCCTCTGTGGACGCGGACAGATGCTGGTGGAGTGTGGGAGGTGGAGCCGCAGGAAATCTACTGGCTGGAAGGGCGAAGGCACCCTGGACCCGTGGGCTCTGAGGCTGGAGCAGAGCCGGGTGGGAGGAAGGGCCCTGCCTACCTGATAGTGTGCCAGCGTGTTGAGCCGCTTCCAGTCGCCCTCGATTTTGGTGGTGATGTCCTCGTCCTGAAGCACGACCCTGGCGATCCGGCCTTGGCGCCACTCTGGGGACAGCATGAGGGTCATCAGCTCCGCGGGCAGTCTAGCCCAGCACTGCCCTGTGCATCCCGTACCCCAGGCCGCCTACCCAGGTCCATGTCCACGGCCCGAGGCCGCTGGGAGTAGGGCACGTTCTTGTAGACAGCGTCCAGGATCTTCTCCTTGAGCTGCGTGACTGTGTCACAGTTCAAGGCCTTCACTGGGGCCTCTGGGCTGTTCTCATTGTCGGGGTTCACACAGTTCAGGATCTGTGGGTGTGCAGGGGCTGGCAGGGGTGGGGCAGGCCTGGGCCCCATGCGAGAGGCCCCTGTGCCTCAGTTTCTCCTGACAGCTGCCCTTCCTGCTGACTGGCAGAGGCAGAACCCCAGGGGGCTGTGGTCCAGGAGAGGCCTGGCCCTGGGGAGCTCGTGGCCCCAGGCAGGGAGGCTGTGCCCCTGGGGAGTGGTGCTGGCTCTTTCGAGCTGGTTCCAGGGAATGAAAGCTGGTTACTCTTCCTTCCTTGATGCTAGTCCCCTACCTAGTGGGGCTCTTTTTCTGACCCCAGTACTGTCTAGGGTAACCTGAGGCACAGAGAAGTCTGTGCACATTAAGCTGATGGGCAGGCCCCCGGCACTGTCTGTCCTCCGACAGCCCCAGCACCTTACCAGTGTCTTGTAGTCGATTTGCTGCCGGATGAGCTTGTCCTCACTGAGCGAGTAGCGGGCCTCGCCTGTGACCGCGTCGATGGGGCCCTTCTCCATCTGCTGCTTGATGGCGCAGTACAGCATGAAGAGCGGCTCCCCGGCGCACTCCTGTGGGTGGGTGCACAGGCTGGGTGCGGCCTCCCCGCTGCCTGCCACCCAGCCTCTGGCCCCACTGCCCAGGCATGGGACCGAGTGGCCCCCACACTCACCTTCAGGAACTTGTGTAAGAGGAAAGCAAACCAATTGGTCAGCATCTTCTCCGCCACAGACTCTGTCCTGAGGAATCAGATTGTGGATGGTCAGGGCTTGCTGTGTGGCATGACCATGACATAAAGGGTGGAAGGGACAAGGCTGGGGAAGCACACCTGTGCCTGGAAAAATGGCCTCTTCTTTCTGAGCCCCAATTTCCTGAGAAAATGGCGCTGCCCTTGCTCCTCTCTGAGGTCAGGGGACCGTAGCCTCCCCACCTGGGTTTCTGCAGCTATGCTACGTCAGAGGTGGGCATCAGCCTTGGCTCCTGTGGCCATAGGCAAGTCCTTTCACCCTGGACTCAGTGTTGCTAATTGAGACAATAGCAGTGTAAGACCCTAAGTTTTAGCCACCATTCTGCTGTCCAGTGGCCATGGCCATGGGATGGCCACGTGTGAGCACAACCAAGTGTCCAGCTGATGTGTCTGCCTCTGCACGCACAGCTCTCCCCACCGGAGGTTTGGGGACGTGGGTGGGAACAGGAAGCCACTGACCAGCCCTCAGGACAAAATGACACCATCAGGCTGCAGAGAGACCCAGGTGCTGGCCTGAGCAGCGTGGCTGGAAGAGGCTTAAAGGAAACCTTCTCCCGGCTTCTCCCAGCCCCTCCTCCTGTGCCTGACATCAGCTCCAGTCCAAGCGCAGGGCTCCTAAGGAGTGTCTAGAGCTCGGTCAGGCAGCATGGGGATGGTCTCAGACAATGAGCTCCTCCCAGGGGG
This sequence comes from Solenodon paradoxus, assembly GCA_004363575.1. Classification (NCBI taxonomy): domain Eukaryota; kingdom Metazoa; phylum Chordata; class Mammalia; order Eulipotyphla; family Solenodontidae; genus Solenodon; species Solenodon paradoxus. The sequence continues at coordinate 298 of RJWH01009007.1, read as the reverse complement.
AGCAGAGGGAAGGGGAGATGGAGGTAGCCTAACCCTGTTTTGCTGTCATAGGGGCTCCTGAGAGGGGCTGGTAGATGCCAAGGTCTCCAACTCCCTCCCTGCCCGGATGATGGGGAGAGGAGGGAAGCAGGAGCCAACACTGGTCTGGACACTGGGTGTGGGACTGGTGTGACGGAGGAGCTGAATTACATTGTCTGAAGAGACAGCCACAAAGGACCGCAGTGCGAAGGTCTGCCCCCGCCTCGCCTTGTGCCCTCTCCCTGGCCCCGCGTCCCACCCCCACCCCTGCCCCACCCCC
>RJWH01009006.1:0-25871 GCA_004363575.1 Solenodon paradoxus | reverse complement strand
GGGAGCAGGCTGTGTGCTGGGTCCGAACGCCCCTGTACGTGTGCCGCTCTCGGCTGTGCCGGCCCACAGCCCTGTCTGCTGACCAGGCGCTCACAAGCGTGTCGGGGTCCTGCAGGGGAAGGGAGGAGACAGAGGACACAGGAAAAGTGTTGGTGAGGTGAGGGGGCCTTCCCGTGTGGCGCCAGGTCCATCAGGCAGATGACCTCAGTGCGCAGCTGAGCACCCGTTCCTGGGACGGGTACAGCAATGAAGCTGCAACTTGGTCACGCGGGACTTCACCTAAGGGACTCTCTGGGGCCTGTTTTTGTTTAGCTGTCCTAAGGGTCTTGTCTGCAGAGGGCTCGGGAAGGCCGGCACAGCTCCGCCCGGCAGGACAAAGGGACATGGACAGTGCAGCTGCCCCGAGTGGGCTAGACAACCTCCTAGCAGGTCCTGTGGGCCTGCCTGTCCCCTCGTCTCTGGGTCAGGCTGGGGGTCCTGGAGAACCCTGACTGAGCCCTGCAGCCTGGGCCCAAGGCACCTGTCACTCTTGCTCCGTCGCCGTCCTGGAGGGCGCCGCGTGCCGGGGTAAGGGTGCTGGCTGCCGCATTTGCTGGCCGGAGGTTGCTGGGGTTTTTTCTGGGGCCAGAGTGGAAGAAGAGAAGCTGCCTTTTCCATCAGAGCTGGAAAAGCCCCAGTGCCCATTTCCAGGTAGTGGTATTTCAAAGGGTTTTGTTTGTTGTGGGCACTGAGCCTTTTCAAATGACAGCACATGACACGGGCCACCGGCCGCGGCCCATAGCGGCCCCAGGAGTGGCTTCTTCCCTCCCGACTGGCTTCACTCCAGTGTCTCCCTTCCTGTGGGCGCCCCACTATGTGGGCCCCGCCTGGCGTCCAGCCGTCTCAGGAGCCACCACCCCTGAGGCCGTGGGTGAGTCGGGCTCTGCCGTGTGGAGCAGGCCGAGCTGCCCCTGGTCTGGGGAGACAAGTTGGTGGCTCCAGCTGTCCTGGGCAAGGGTGGCGAAAGCAGAACCAGAGAGGATGGGCCTGAGGCATAAGACTCGTTGCTTCCTGCTTGGAGCTGGCCTCCCTCCGTGCAGCTCGGACAGCGTGGCCAGGCCCTGGGGTGGACAGGGCTTTGACTGGTCAGCCAGGAGGCTGATCAGGAATCAACGTGGGAGCCTGCCCTTGCAGGGTGGGACGCTGGGGGGACATGGGGCCAGGGAGTCAGGCGAGGAGTTAGAGCGAGGCTCCAGGAGCTGTCCTTCCTGGAGCCCTGGCCATTTTCTGGAATCGCCAGAGCCCCTTTAACGTTGCCGAGGGACGGCGTCCGGGCCCCCCTCCCTGGGGTGTGGGAGGAGGTGGTGGGTGGGTGTTAGGGACGGGGCTCCCCTTGCTTCCTCCTGGCCCGGGCCAGGGCCTCTGGTGGCCCCGGTGACCCCAGTATCCACCCGTGGGTCAGGCTTCACCCCACGACGCCTCTGTTTCTAAAGCTGAGTTCACACCGAGCCCTTCCATCCAGTTTCAAGGGTGTCTCTCTCTGAGGCCCCGGCGTCCACCTTCTTCAGGTCCATGCGGTGTTTGTAAGTGCAGACCCGTCATTCCACCCGAGGTGTTTTCCTAAGGAAACAGGGCTTTTCTCCCCGTTAACTTTTCGGAGCAGTGACGTGGCGCTGTTCACTGTGCTCGTCGCAGTGGAAAACTGGAAGCAGCCACGCATCCCGCGCGGCAAGGGCCCGACTTGAGGGCTGGGCTGTCCTGCGGCGCTCTGATGGCGAGGACCCCACAGACCGGTCTGTGGCTCTTTAACAGCCTGGCTCTGCCCTAGTGGCTGAAAGCCCACAGTTTGGTCTCTGGGGACTTAGTGGCTGGTCTTCTGACACCTGGGGAAGCCCTGGCTGCCTGACGGCTCCCCTGTCCCCCAGTCTGGCCCCACCTCCATCCCATCCCGCCATCCGGCTCCCCCGTCCCACCGTCGCCTCCCCCGTCCCGCCGTCCGGCCTCAGCCTCAGTGGAGGTGGGGCTCTGTGAGTCTCCCGAGCCCTGCCCTGCCACGTGGCATGTGGGCCTGGCAGGAACAGTCTGCCACTTCCCATGGACAGTCACTTGCATGTGCGTGGACACAGGCCTGGCGGTGGGTCACAGGGTGACCAGTCAAGGAGATGTGGACGTGGATGGTCACACCTTTAGGTGTTGACTCTTGCCGTGTGTGTAACAGGCTTAAAAGCTAATTCTCGTGCAATCACCTGGGCTCCTGGCTCGAGGGCGATGGGCCGCGGCCGACTGTGGACTCCGGTCCAGCGGCCACAGCAGACCTCTGGAGAGGCCGGCGTCCCGGTCTCCGCCAGGGGCTGCGGCACGGACGGGCCAGATGGAGGTGGCTCCCGCCAGGCAGACCTGGCTCCGCCGTCACCGGCTGGCTGTCCCGCACGGTGAGGGGGCTGTGGGCTGCGGGCTGCGTCTGCAGCAGTGCTGTCTGGTTGAGCTGAGCCGAGTTGGGGCCCAGAGTCGGTCTGTCCCCCACCTTCCCTTTGTACATCTCCGCTGCCTCGACGAGCAGTTCTTTCGACTCTTGCGATTTTTCTTTATGTTTTCCAGGGTGTGAGAATCAGAAAATAAACGCATGGACAGCCACGCCTGCGTGTGGGATGGTGAGGCCCGCGCAAGGGAGGCCCCTGAGGCCGGGCCCTGTGTGTGCGGGCAGCAGGGCGCCGTCCCTGGGGCCGTGCTCCGCTGGGCGAGCTGCCCGCTGGCTGCGAGCGGTCGGGGCTGCGTGCTGGGCAGGAGAGGCCTTATCACTCAGGCCCCGTAGGAGGGTGACCTTGTCTCCGGCCCCAAACCGCCTGATGGAGAAGCGTTGGGCTCTCACGTGAGCTTGGCCAGGGGAGCTCAACCCTCCCGCGAGCACGTGGACCCCGCTGCAGGGAGACCGTGGCCGTGGGATAGCCCCTCTGACCACAGCTGTCCTTCCTCTGTGCATGGGGCCCGGCCCTCCTGGTGTCCATGCCCCGGCTTCCTCCTGGGCTCGTGGACCTGCCAGCCCCCTCGCCACCTGGGCCTGGGCCTGCGCTGCCTGGGCGGTGAGCTCTGACCGGCCGCCCGCCTCCCTGGTGTGGTCCTGCCGCCAGCCTGCTCGGCGCCCACCCCAAGCCCCCAGGCCACAGGGGGTTCTGGGCGTGACCTGGCAGGGCCGGGCGGCCAGGACGCCACAAGCTGCTGCCTTCCTGACCCAGCTCCAGCGTCTCCCCATCAACTGCAGACTCTTAAATGCCGTGTTTGACCTGTTCTGCCCACCATGTCGATTCAAGAACTTTTCTGTATTGGTGGAGCTGAGTCCAAGAGAAGTTCAGCTTCCATTTTCCTTCCGTTCCAACGAGAGAGTGAGAGCAACCGTGTGCCGACGGTGTCCAGCAGCGGGCACGCGGCGCCCGTCCACGCGCAGTCCGCGTTTGTCCCAGCTCTTCGGCGGCAGGAGCCCAGTTTACTCACTGGGTCAGGACTGTGCGCACACGGGGCCTCGTCCTGCCCTCCCTGCGGTGGTCGGCAGCTCTGCCGGGCTCTCAGTGGGGCTGGGAGAGGAGGTCCGTGTCTCCCTCCCCCAGGACGAGCCTGGTCCTGGCCGAGAGCCGGCGGGCAGGGTGCTGCCCTGGCCTGAGCCCGGTGGGTCAGCCTGCGGGGTTCAGCCAAGATTCAGGAATGAAAGCCCACGCGAGGTGAGAGTGATGCCACACGGGGTCTTGAGAGGAACAAGCAGACAGCCCTCTTGGGCTTCCCACCGTTCTCTCCGCACCCGGGACACGCCCAGCCCCCCGGGAGCCGTGGGCAGGGCCAGGGGAGGTGGGTGCAGGCAGAACTGTGCGCGGCAGGAATGAAGGCGAGGAGGCAGCAGGCAGGAAGCGAGAAGAGGAAATGCTGTTTCTGTTTACTTGTTCGCATGGGCTGTTCTCCCAGCCCCGGGTCTTGAACTGGGACCTTGTGGGACACGGGCCGCTCCCAGGTGCGCTAGACCGCGAGGCCACCAGAGCGTGCCCAGAACTCTAACTTGGCCAGTCTGTGCACCCCCAGCAGGCACGGTCAAGCCGGGTGGCGCCCCGTCGCCCACACGGCCTGGGGACCGCAGGTCGCAGATCAGGGCAGCGGTGCCTCAGCGCCGCCATCCTGCGGGGTGTGGGCCCGCGAGCGGCCCGGGGACGGAGCCTTCACCGCCACTGCACCGCAGGAGCTCGGCACCTCAGGCCTGCTGGCCCGTGGGCTCGTCGGGAAGGCCCTCCTCCCGCCAGGACAGGCCCATGTCAAGGCTGCCCGGCCTGTCCTGAACCAGCGGGCTCCACGGAGCGGGGCTGTCACCCTGCAGGACCCCGTTGCTGGCTTCATGAAGAGGCTCCCGCCACCCGTGGGAGAGGTCACCGCTGGCCCCTGGCGGAGAGGAAGTCGTGTTTACACAGCGGCCAGCTGGTGCAGGGTGCAGAGGTGGCCAGTCCCCCGTCAGGGAGCCGTGGGGGCCTGCTGTGTACCAGCCCGTTCCCGCCCCGCCCTGCCGCTGCCCTCGTGGCCGTGCTGACGGATGGCTGGACAGAGGGCTGGGCCGGCCAGGCAGTGAAAACAGGAAACCTGATCGTTTAAAAATAATCCAGGGGGAGGGGAGAGCGTGCAGGCTCCGCGCAGTCCTCACCGGCTGGTGGGGTGCCTGGCCGCCGCCGGGAGCCCCCGGAGGCAGGACGGCTGGGAGGACGTGCTCACGGGCGGTGGGCACCTGGGGGGTCGTTCCTGACAGCAGCCGACGTTCTAGCGGGAAGCCTGTACCTGCCTCTTCTCACGTGCTGTCCTTCTCACTGACCCTGGCTGCCCCGTGCTGGACCCCGGCCTCCTGGGGCCAGCTGGTGTGTCACCAGGCCCACGGCACAGGCCTGCGCCTCCCGCAGCTGCTGCGGCCCAGTTCCAGGCCTGGGTTCCTGGAAGGCCCCCTCGCTGCTCCCACGTGTCTGTAGCTGCTCGACGGAGCAGCTCTCTCCTCCACACTCGTTCTGAGACCTCGCTCCTCTGCCCGCCCTGCACCTTTTCTTCACCTGGCTGCCCCTCGTCCCCACCTGCCTGTACCCAGCGGCTTTCAGGGTCCTGCTCCAGTGCTGCTCCCGTGACCCCGTCCCACCCCGGGTCCCTGCCCCGACCTGCACGCACGATGTCTCCTTCCTCTGGCCCCGGCTCCTCCCCGGCGCCCCCTCGCCCGATGTCCAGGCTCCCTGGTTCTTGCCTGCGGAACACCTGCCTTCTGGAGCTTACAACTGTCCTGTCCCCATCGCTTCCCCCTTGCTGGACACGGAGGGCCAGATGCTGTCCAGTAGGCTTTTTGGGGACAGGGAGGTGGGGCCTTTCTGCCAGCAGCTCTGTTGGCTCTACCTGGACAGATGGACCCTGTGTCCAGCAGCGCACATAGGGCCCTGCTCTGCTCTTCCGTCCCTTGCGTGGGACCCCATGTCTGTCGAACGAGCTGCTGGAAGGAGGAGGCTCCCTGGAGGAAGGTGTACCCTGCAGGGGTGATGGCCGAGTGTCAGGGTCAAGGCGAGCCGTGCAGGGCTGACCTGGAGGACGGCAGACGGTGCTGGTGGCGGAGGAAGGGCCTCGGTGTCTGCCAGCCCCGGCAGCGGCTCCAGGTGGATTTGGGGCGGCGTTTGCTTCAAGGCCGAGTTCAAGGGTGGCGTGCACGAGTGTTCTCTGCGTGCATGTGTGAGAAAGCACGCACACGTGTGTGTACATGTGATGCTCATGTGTGCAGTCCACACCGAGAGGAGCCACGGTCTGGTCTCAGCCTGCCTATCAGACGGGCGTCGACGCCCCGGGCACCTCTGGGTGGGGGCGTCTCTCGTCTTCCCGCCTGCCCCACGGCTCCTGGCTCCTCGCGCTGCCCCGGACTTGGCCCTCCCCCGGGGCTGGAGGAAGGCGGGAGAGGGCAGGTGGGCAGACCTGCAAGCCTCGGGGTCCGGCTGATGAGGTGCCAGGTCCCCACTGCACGGTGATGGCATCAGCCTCGGGAAGGGGTATTTCATGATTCAGGTGGTTTCCCAGACGTGCCTGGGCCCCAGTCCGACCTGCCCTGCCTCCCGGGCAGGGGCTGGTGCCTGGGACCTGCCTCCCGGGGAGAGACCAGCCGCCCTTATCTCGGCCACCAGCCTGCAGGGCCGCTATCTCTCCGCTCCGTGAGGGCAAAAGGAAACTGCCGCTGGAGAGCAGACAGGGGACTGACGCCACCGCAGGAAGCGGCCTGGGCGCAGCCTCCACACCCACTGGCCACGTGGGGTCACTCCTGCTGTCCAGGGTCACTTGGGGCTTTCCTGTCCCGAGCAGCCGCCCCAGACCACCCTCTGCGGTGGTTCTCACTTTCACTGTCCACGAGCCCTTTGTACCCTGCACCGATGCTCAGGATGGCCGCTCCCCGCCCGGTGGCAGGCGTAGCGTCCACCGCCTCGGAGGCTGCTGTCCCTGCTGCGCCTCCAAGAGAGCAAGTGAGCCGCTTTTCCGGAGGGCGGGGCTGGAGGCAGAGCCCTGTCCTCCACACTCTTGCGAGAACGTCAGTCCCAGCAGATCTGTGTCGGGAGCGACCTCAGACACCTGGGTGGAGCCGGGCCTTCCCTCAGTGTCTCTGCATCTTTGTCCCGGGCGTGGGAACAGCCCTGGCTCATGGGGAGACAGCGTCTGGGCCGTGCTGAGACCCGCCTCCTCTGAGACATGTGTCCTGTCCAACGCAGGGACGCTTTTCCATGACCTGGTTCCCTCCCCACGTAGAAAGGAGAGGCCACCAGCTGGGAGAGGTCCTGGACCCATGTCATCTTCAGAGCCCTGAGCAGGCCGTGGTGGTTCTCTCAGGAGGTGTTTTCCACTGCTGGGTCACTGGTGGCAAGTCCCCCGTGGTCCTACCCCACCCTCCACGGGCTCATGGGCCACATGGAAGAACGGGTCTGACAAAGCTGAGACCCTGGTGTCAGCTCAGGGCCTTGCTCCAGGCTCCGCAGGAAACTGCAGACCGCAGGGCCCAGCCTGCTCAGGGCTTCGACCTTGGGAACCCCTGTAGGTCAGGACTAGCTGAGGGACCCAGGGCTTCTCCCCTTTTCCTCGGGCTTGTGTCCCCTGCCAACAAGAGGGTGGAGTCGCAGCGCTCCGGCTGGAAGCAGTTCGCTGCCCCCCAGCTTCTCCCCGCTGCTGGCGGAGCTCGTCTCCCGTCTCTGCCTCTGCCACTGGGAAGCGCGGGGGCCGGGTTTGAGGTCCGTGCGTCCTGGACCCAATGCTCCTGGGCCTTTGCTTCTGCTGTCTTCCCGTGGTCCCTCTGTCACAAGCCTGATTCCGAAGCCGGCTTCGGGTCCCTCCGGAGCCACTGAGGCAACTTTCCTGCAGGTTCCCTGCCCAGCCGCTCCTGCCCTGGAAGTGGGGGCCGGCGCCGGCGGGTGGTGCTATTGCGCAGAAACAGTGCCCACCCCCCCCACCCCCCCACCCCCACCGGCCCCGCCAGGCGCCGTACGTGATTCATTTCCTTCCTGCGCAGGCGCTGCCGCCAGCTCCGCCACGTCTGAATCCAGACCTGGTCGGGTTCTGGAGTGGCTGATGTGACCGTCCCTTCAGAAACGTCCCTCCCACTCAGCCCGCGGCCCCTCCTTTACCCCCGCTGGCTCCCCAGCACATGCTGTCTCAGCGGCCGTGGGGACGGCAGCGCTGGCGGGCGGGGGTGAAGGCAGGTCCTGAGCTGCAGGACACCTGCAGGTGTGAGGCCGCGGGGCGGTGGCTGGGCCCCTGCCGGCGTTCGGGCCGCGGCCCGTCCTGCTGCTGAACATCAGGAACCTGGCGCAGTCGCGTCTGGTGTCCGGCTGCTTCCCTGGCAAAGGCAGGTTGCTGTTGCAGGTGCGTGGCTCGCAGCAGAAAGCGGGCCCCCAGCAGTCCACAGACAGCCGCCTCCGCCGCAATTGTCTCCTGGCTCGGTTACCACAGGCCGCCCCGGGGTCCAGGATCAGGGTGTCCCGATCTGAACCTGGGACACCAGAGTCTGCCCTGGCCCGTCAGCCGGCCCAGGAACAAGCTGGGAGTTAGTGGTCCCGGAGGCTGTGTCCGTGCTTCTGTGAAGGGGCCTAAAAACAGGAGGCTGTGGACAGCGCTCGAGAAAGATCCCTTGCACACACACACGTGCACACAGACACGTGCACACACGTGTGCCCTGAGACGCACACATGCACACACATGCAGACATACACCACAGTGCACACACGCACGCGACCTGCAGGCACGCACCACGCTCACACTCAGACATACACATGCACACACACCCAGGTCCACGCAGGCGCTGAGCTGCCTGGACGCGTGGCTGACGGAAGGTAGAAAGGAGCCCCCAGAGAGCACCCGAAGGTGGCCGTCATGGCCTGGAGGAGCAGGCTGGTGGGAGCCGGTGGCAGCGCCGTCTCACACCTGCTGGGCGCCCGGTCCTGCAGGAACTCATCACCGGACGCTCAGCCTGGACAGGCAGCCCTGCCAGGGGCTCCCGTCATCCCCAGTGGCCCGGGGCCCCGAGGATGTACCTGGCACACAGCCCTCGCAGACCTGGGCCGGGCCGGGCAGAGATGCCAGGGAGGAGCCAGCATCTCGCGGCAGAAGGCAGGACAGCTGTGCGGGGGCAGCCGTCAGAGTGTGAGGTCCCCATCCTCAGGGTGGGGAGAGGAGAAGCCGACTGGGGTTGTTTCTGTTACTCTGGTTTCAGTGCTTGGTGACACCATCGCAACAAACCCTTAGCGGGTCAGGGCCTGCGCTGCTGGAGACGGGCTCTGGTGGCTCCGCACTGAAAGGGCATCTCACGGGGCCTCGTGCCCCTTGTGCCGAGTCCGTCTGCCCCAGGTCACTGTCCCCCAGGATGCCCCTACCTCAGCCTGGTCTGCTCTGCACGCCGGGGCACGGCATCGGCGGGGCAGCCCTGCACACTGGGGTCCCGGGAAGTGTCCGGCAAAGCGCATGGGGCAGGCCCTCCCTTTGCCCAGGGCGGTGCAGGTTCTGTCCTGATGGACTGAGGAGCCGGCCGGGAGCCCGTGCAGAGGCGACCTCACCGGGTCCTGGTGTCCCAGCAGCACCCTCGGGGGCCCATGGGGTTGACAGACCTCCCGCTGCTCACCCACTGCACTCGCTCAGCCTGGCATCGGCTCAGTCTCTGGACGGGCCTCCGAGAAGCATGACACTCGGCGCGGGCGTGTGTCCTGTTCACGGCCGCAGGGCTGCAGGGATGGCCAGTGCGCTCTCTGCATCTGTCCGTGGCCACGTGCCTTTCTTGTCATTAGGGGCTCATCTCACTCTCCAGGGTTCCAGTTTGTACTCTGGAGCGTGACGTCTGTTTGTTGTGATGTCTGCCTGTCTGCCTGTCTGCTCTTTTGCAGCATTTTGTTAAACATTTTTTTAAAGGACGGTGCAGGCAGACGAAGGTGAGTAGCAGGAAGGCAGGGAGAAGAGGAGGAAGCATTTATTGCTTTTAGTTAGTTGTGCATCTTCGTTGTCCCCCGGCCCGGGCTGGAGCTGGGGTGTCCGTGGGCTGCACCGGTCAGGGCTCCAGACTGACCTGCTCCTCCAGGAGGGTGACTCGCTTTCCTGACGGACACCGGCGCGCACCGTCGTCTGGGGCCATCTGTCGGCGCCACAGGAGAGCACTGCTGCCTCCATTTCTCCACAGGGACTGACACGTCGGGGTGTCCGTCACATGTGAGGTCGTGAAACTGTTTGGGTCTCTGGGCTTTTGTTTGTTTCCTGCAGTTTTTAACCACAAGCGGAATGTCATGAGTAGACGAGGACTGTCCAGTGTCTTTCTGCCCGAGTAGAATTTGTTAGCCTGTGTCTTCTAAGGAGCTGGCCTGTTTCAGTCCGTTGTCACGGATCTGTGGAGACAGTGGCCTAAGCCACTCCTTTAGGATGTGGGATGTGTCACTGGACTCCTGTGTATCATTCTTCTCTTCCTGGTCACTGGCTAGATGCCTGTCAGCCCTGTTGCCTCCCCCAGAATCAGAGACCAGCGACCCATGTTTGCAGCCGCCGTCGCGCTCCTGTCCTGGGATTGCAGTGTGACTGCTTTCTACACTTACTTTTTCTTCTTGAGGTGCTTCTTCCTTTTCTTAAGGCTCCCTCTGTGACCCAGGCATCGTGGACTTGGGGGGATTTTCATGTCGTTCCGTGTGGCCCCCGCCCCACGTGCTCGTCTCCGGTTGCACGAACGTGTCTCAGAGCTGCGCACACTCAGAGCTCACCGTTCGGGTCCATGCAAGTTGGTATTAGAAGATGAGCCTTCCTTTCGTCGAGGTGTTTCTGTCTTGCTTTGTTCCTGAAGGATGTTGCTTCTGGCTCTAATAGCATCTCAGTTGACAGATATTTTCTTTTAGCACCTTAGCATTTTTCGAAAAGCCTCTTCGACCTCTGTGGTTTCCGATAAGGAATCTGCCAGGTCATTTGAATGCTTCGTCCTCTGGGATCACATGTCGTTTTTCTCTTGCTGCCTTCAAGGTGTCTGTCTTCTGCTTCGGTTTTCAGCACTTGGATTCTGACCTCTCTGGAAATGAACTTTTCTGTTTCTCCTCTTTGGGGTACATTTTATTTCTTTCTGATTTTCACTTAAAGGAATCGAAAGAAGTCAAATACTGATAGCAGGTGTGCCCTTCGAGGTGTGGCCTCAGCTGTCCTCCACCGGCCCGGCCTCTGGGGTCTCCCTGGCCTGTCCCTGATGCCAAAGCCATGTCCAGCCTGAGAGGTGAGGACCTGTGTCCTCCCTGCTTCCTGGACACGGCTCCCTGGTCAGCCCAGCCCGGCTCCAGGGGCCTCTGCTCCTCCACCACCCGACGCCAGGGGCGTTCTGACCTTTAAAGCTCCCCATGTCGGGGGCAAAAGGGGCCAGGCCCACACGCGTGGCCTTTGACAGCAGTGAGGTTCCTGGGCAGAGGGTCCAGACGCCACCTCCCCCTGCCGCCCTGCACGCCCAGCTGCCGCTCCCCGGCGTCCACCGCGTTGCTGGACACAGCGTTCCTTCGGGGAATGCGGCCTGGGTGGGGCCCTGCCTCTGGCAGCAGAGGCCACTGGGCGAGGCTTTGCCGCTGTGTTTCCAGTTGTCGGCGGGAGCGGTTCTAGGAACGTCCTGGCCGCCTTGGGATGGGCAGGCGGGTCTGAGGGCTGGCTGTGCGGCTCAGCCGCGGGGAGGAGGCGTTCCTGACACCCCGTTCTGCACAGGAAGCAGCCGGTGTGCAGGCTGAGTGGCTGTGCCGCCCCGTCCCCTTCCCGGGAGGCACAGCAGGCGTGGACTCGGCGGGAATGCCAAGTGCGCTCTTCCCGGCCACCCGCACTGTTTCAGCCGGCAGGTGGGCCGGTGGACCGTGAGCCGCGTCCCCACCCAGGCCCACATTCGTGCCTCCCCTTGAAAGAGGGAGGGTCGGCATTGGCTGGGGAGGGGAGTCCCGGACAGATCCGTCGGGGTCTCCGCCGTCCCCTCTCTGGGCCCCTTTCCAGGCCCCGCCCGGCCTTGCCCGCCCGCTCCAGGTCCTCGGGCTGTTAGGAGGTTTCTCACCCCATCTTGCCTTTGTTTCTTGAGTCTCCTGGTCTAGGGACTCACTGTCCACGCACTAACTCGGGCCGTTGCGTAATTCTCTGATTTTACGCTGCTCTCAGCTCCCCCGGAGCTGGGAGCCCTGAGATCAGTGCGCAGACAGGACAGGACCGCCGACCTCGCAGCTCCCGGCCAGTGTGCAGGCAGAACCGGTCTGCGTGCCTCCAGCAGCCTGTCCTGGAGCTGCGTGGGGCCGCTCGGTGCCGGCGCCCCTGCTTCAGGGCGTGCTGGGGCTGGCCGCGGGGCCAGAGAGAGGACTGGACTCGCCAGGGTCCCCATTTGGGCAGTGGTGGTGCTGGCTTTGAGCCGAGGTCTGTGCTGCCCAGCACGTGAGTGCTGTTCCGAGCCAGCTTGGATGCAGCCCGCGTGTGGCTGGCCCACATGGGGTCAGGAGGTGAGGCACAGACAGGACAGAGGCTCGACTCAGCGTGGCCACTCGTTCGCTCTGCCCCAGGGGGGACTCAGTGGCCCCATGGGCCCGTGGGTGCTGTGTGCGACGCAGAGTGGGGGTGCCTGGTCCCCCAGGTCTGACACGGCTCCTGTTCTGGTCAGTTTGGTCGAGATGAGCAGGAGCTGCAGCCTGAGCAGCCAGGCCGGGCTCCTCCGTGGACGCACATGGCCCACTGCCCACACATCCCGCGGCACGCCCACATCATGGACACGCACACCTGCCACATGCGGACTTACCTCCACAGGGAGGGGGACACGAGGGACAGAAAGCTGCCTTGGCGGGGTCAGCCTGGGGCCGGTCCTCAGCCTTCGAGAGGGTCCCTGTGGGACCCTCGGAGGCTCCATGCCCGGCCCGCAGCTCACGACTGGGAGCACACTTCCCAGCAGCCTGTGCGGCCCCTTCCGGCGGAGGTGGCCTGTGCCAACCTTGTGGCCACTGGTGACACGCTGTGCTTGTTTGGAAACAGAGGCGCTGTCGCCGCCCTTCTCCCTTCTCCCCGAAGCCGAGGCGCTGCTCCCCCGCGTCTCACCTGCCTGGGCACAGACGGTGCCGCGCCGTGAGGCCCGCCTCTTGTCACTGACCCAAAACATTGCTTTCGGGTCATGTGTCTTGGAACCAGGCTCAGCCCACACGCCCCTCCAGTGCTGGCGGTTGGCCCTGCGCGGTCACCTGGGTGTCCCCGCCGTCCCGCAAGCCCCGGGTGTGGCCGTCTGTCTGTCTTGTCTGGGCCGGGGGCTCTGCTGAGTAACGGGCCAGAGCTGGCCTGTCACGCAGGCCCCTGGGTCCGAGACGGGCTGTGGCCCGAGGAGACGGGCCCCGGGCTGTCTGGTGAGAGTGCGGGCACAGCGGGGTTGATGGGAATCTGCGAGGTCCTGCCCGTGGGCGTGAGGCCAGGCTGCCTGGCCCTGAGGGGTGGCTGTCGGGCTGGCACACGGCTGCAGGGACTGCACTTGGGGGCGGGAGGCTGGGGCGGCCTGAGTCCCAAGGGCAGGGGCTGAGACGAGGGGGCCACGCGGGTAGCAGGCAGCGCCAGAGCCGTCGTGAGACCCAGGGCAGCTGCCCTCTGCTGTGCAGCCGCGGCCCTGACACCTCGTGCTCAGCTCCACGCGGGCAGACCGGCTCGGCCGCCCTTCCCTCCGGGAAGTCCTGGTGAGAAGCACGGTGAGCGCTGCCCCACGAGGCCACCGGTGCTGCCCGCCTGCACCAGGGCCCCGGGTTCACGACCGGGGCCGGGAGAACAGCCAGGATGAACAGCTAAATAAACTCAAATGCATGCTGTCTCCTCCTGTCGTCCTGCCGGCCACCTTCGTCCCTGCCGGTGCCTTCCTTAAACACAGTCGAGGCACGAACAGGGAGGCGCCCACGAAGCTGACGGTGCGGAGAGGAGCCTGGAGGCTGTCAGGGCGCCCTCGCAGGACCGCGGGACGGACCCCGTAGGATATGTGCCAGACTCTGCCGAGAGCGCACAGTCTCGCAGGGCCTGGTCCCTCCACAGGGGCAGCAGCGCCCGCCCAGGGGGAGAGATGCTGAGCGTCTGAGTGGGTGCCAGCTCCCAGCGGGGGTGCTGGGCAGGGGACCTGTGGCGCAGAGCGGCTGCCAGGCGCCCAGGAGCCTGTCTGGACACCTGTCCCCCGGTGGACAAGAGAAGGCGCTGTCCTGCCCCTCCGGGCCTGTCTGCACGCTATCTCTTCCTGCGTGGGGTCACACCTCCGTCGTCAGCTCAGCTGGGTCTGGAGGACGCCTTCGGACGGGCACACGAGATCTGTCGGGCCCTGTGGGGCCTGCGGGCGGCTAGCACTGGTCCGCTCCCACGGCCGGGAAGCAGCGTGGGAGAAGCCCAGAGCCTGGCCGGGCAGCCACACCACGATGACAGCTGGGATTATCGCTGGAGGTGATAATTCCCACATGACAGTTCGGGTTTCAGGCGCAGAGCTGAGGCCAGTCTCCCATTACATCTGGCCACAGATCTCCAGCTTGTTCCTGGCAGCTCTGACCGTGCCGGCACTCAGGGCCCAGGGGCAGGGTGGCCCCGTGTCTGCAGGTCGGGTGCAGAAGAGAACAGGGGTGGGGGCTCAGCGTCCCAGGGGCATCCCGGCCCTGTGACTGCAGGGCCGGCACCACAGGCTGGTGGGCTCCACAGCGGCTGCCCCACCCCAGCCGCCGACAGGACGGGGCGCCCCGCTGACGCTTGCCCAGCCCTGGGAACAGCCGTGCTGTCGGGCAGGCCGAGTGTGCGGGGAGCCAGCCACACGAGGCCCCGGCGATAAGCACCGCAGGTGGGACCCACGAGCAGCCAAGGCTCCAGTAATTAGGATAAATGATGTGCTTCTCGGCGCGTCCTCCCCCTGGCAGGGCTGGTGGCCGGCTCGTCACCGCAGGGAGTGTGGGTGGAGTGTCATTATCCCCGTTTCATTAGTGGGAACGTCCAGAGATGAAACGATCCTCCACAGGCCACCAATCCCAGCCTGTTTGTCTCGCTTTAGGGGAGACGGCTGAAGCCGCCCCGGAGGCCTGGTCAGGGAGTCTGGGAAAGGGGTGGGGCCGGACTTTCCAACGTGTAAGTCGGATGGAGAGGTCCCGGCCACCTCATTCTCGGGCACAGGGTTTCCAGAAGAGGTCTGTTCCACGTTGCGTGACGCACCACGTGCTCCGGTGCAGATTCCAACTCACCCCCTGCAGCCGGGCGTCCAGCTCGGAGGGTGGCTGGACCTCGTGAGGCCCCCAGGTCCCTGCCTGGTTAGCCATGGGCCTACACATGTGCTGACCCTCTGCGTGTCATCCACCCAGCGAGGCTCCGCAGGTCCCAGCCGTGGCATGAGGCTTCGAGGCTCTGCCCGCAGCTCCCTGGGTGTCTGAAGCCCCCATTCACGCTGGCGTCCCGGTGTCTTCCCTCTGTGTGTCCAGAAGCCAGTGGCCTGCTGGGGCGACCACAACTCGGCCAGAGATCAGCCTCCGTCCAGCGGATGTTCTGCCTCCCGCCCGCCCCGACCCCCCGCCTGCCTCTAGAGGGCACCGCCGGCCCCTCCGACTCCTCCCAGTGACTCTCCCGACCGCCTGGCCGGGGAAGCCTCCCTCCTCCTCTGTCTCTACACGTCAAGCTCGCTCACTGCCGTCCACTGTCGTGTCCGCTCCCGCGTCCCCACAAGGCCATCTGGCTGACCTGCCCGCAGCTCTGCTCCCCACGCTGCCCTGGGGGTCTTGCCTCATTGGCCGAGCCCCCACCCGCACCGAGCCTTTCTGGGGACGCGGCCTCCTGCCATCCCAGCCGTCTGCACTGGCCCATGCCACCTGTGGCCACATTAACCTTGTGGGGTCTCCGCAGAGCCTGCAGGGTGGAGACTCAGTGGCTCTTCCTTCCCACACAGGCCTCCCCTCCTCAAAACCTTGCTGCCTCCCGGCCAGCTGTCCCCTTCCTGCCCTGAGACCCCTTCGGGCTGTGACAGTGTGTTCCCTCCTCAGGACAGGGCCCAGCGCAGATGGGCAGGCCATAGCCCCGAGGCTTGGGGAGAGCCGGCGGCTCGTAGCTGTGCCCTTTCTCTCTCTGCCTCCACCGCCTGGTAGCCTCTGCCTCCTGCCCCAGCGCGTCTGCCCCATGTCTTTGAGGGCACTTTCAGTGGATGGTCCAGGACAAGCTGAATCCAGGCCCCACCTGGTCACGGCGCAGACGCTCTTTCTGAGCTGTGCTCACAGGTTGGGGGCTCTGGGGCCCACACGGCGCCCTTCCCGTGTCCTGGAGCCGGTGCAGCCACGACCCCTCTTAGCTGGGCTCCTGCTCACTCTCGGGGAAGGTCGCTCTTCACGGAGCCGTCTGACCCCGGGCCGTGCCGGGGTGCATGCCGGGGACTCCTGCCGGCTCCGGGCAGGACTGGATGCTGCCCTCACCCAGCCCAGGCTTGGCATGCCCCGTCTCTCCCTGACCATTTGGGTGCTCACTGAACCCATCGCTTCGCTCTCTCGGGCTGACATGCCAGGGCCTCTGCGAGCCCTTATGAGCTGTGTTGTGCATCAGGCGAGGCTGAGAAACAGCAGTGCGTCACCGGCCAGAGGCTGGAGTGTTCCTGGCCCTGCCGCCCCACCGGCCCCCGCACCAGCCCCAGGCCCGGGGTGTAAATGGCCTTTCCCTGGAGGGTCGAGGCGCTCTCGGCAGAGGCGGGTGGAGGAACGCCTCACAGCGTGGGTGCCCAGCTGTGGGGCCCTGCGCCCCACTCCATGCTGAGTCCCCGGGGAGCTGGCCCCACGTTCCCGCCACTGGGTCCCACCCTGAGGGCGAGCAGCTGGAACATCGTCATCACAGGTGGGCCCTTCACCACTGTCTGGGGTGCAACTAGCTCAGGGCACACACTGGTCCTGGCTGTGACCTTCCCCTGCCCGGCAGCTGTGCTTTTCATTCGGGGTGCTGGCCGCTGGCCGGGGAAGCCTGCGGCGGGCCGAGAGCCCAGGGTCCTGGGGTGCTCTGTCTCCCACGCGGAACCAAGGCTGCGCGGCAGGTCCTTGCTGGGGTGGGGGCCGCCTGATGCAGAGCGGCTGGCCCGTGAGCACGTCGCCCCTCGGCGTAGAGGCAGGAAGGGTCCGCTGCCTCCAGGGGTGGAGTCTCCCAGGCCTGGGCCTTTGGTACCGGCCGCTGGCGTCTGTCCCAGCGAGGCCCTGGGCTTCAGGAAGCAGCTGGATTCTCTTCCCGCCCCTGGGAAAGAGGATCAAGGTCTGTTTGTAAAGGTGAAGTGATAAACGTGGGAGGTTTGCAGCGACCCTGGGGGGCGGGCGTCTGTCTGTTGGCTGCCTCGTCCAGACAGCCCGCGGCTCCCCGTCGGCGCCCCCAGGAAGCCCAGACCACCAGCCGCTGTCCGTGCGTGGATCTGCCTGTCGGGGCTCGTTGCGCATGCGGAGTCCGGCCCAGCGTGCCGGTGGCCTCTCTCCGCAGCGTGTTTGGGGTCGATCCTGTCGTGTGCGTCACGTTTGTTCCTTTATTTTAAATGAAGGTGCAGCAGGAACGAAGAGCGAAGAGGCAGGGAGGAAGAGAGAGGAGGAAACAAAGTCATTTTGTCGTGTTTAGTTGTCCATCTTGGCTGTTGCCCGCACACGTTGGCCGTGGACCTGGACCGGGTCCTGAGTGCATGTGGACTGCGCCCGACCTGGCACCCCCGGTCTCCTCTCTCCTTTCTGTCCCAGGGGGCCGGGGGCCCGCTTGTCAGTGATCGTACGCCCGCCGTCTGTGCCGTTCACAAGCGCGGCGCCCCCGGCTCGTCCCCTGGTGCCCTGCGGCAGGCGGGCAGGAGGAGCGAGGAGGGAGAAGCATCTTCACTCACTCACTTGCTCATCTTGGCTGCTCGTCCGCGGATCTCAAACCTGGGTCCCTGAGGTGCGTGGCCTGCGGCTGCAGGCCTTACATGCCGCCTGCGTGCCCGCTGTCCTTCCTTTCCAGGCCGGCCCATACGCCCTGTTTGCCATTCACCTGTCCACGGGCACTCGGGTGTCCCGTCCCTGGGCTCTGTGGCTGACGCCGCTGGGGACACAGGCGTAAAATGCCGGTTCGCCCCCAACTCCCGGTTCTTGTGAGGCTGGACCCAGAGGTGGGGTTGCTGGGCCATCGGGTGACCCGGTTCGGTATTCTGAAGGGTTTTCCACATCCGGGTTATCCGTGAAGCGTGAGGGCTGTGACAGAGCAGGGCTCCCCGGGGTTGCTCCTGCTGCTGGGGGTCTCAGACCCGGGCGGCTGCTTCTCTCTGCAGAGGAGTAGACTTCGGCTTTGCCACGAGCAGATTGCAGGACAGGAGGGCTTCCCACGCTGCACTGCCAGCTCTGCCCTCCCGCTCCGCTGGCTCGCTGTCCAGTCTTCTGTCCCCAGCGCCACACCCGCAGGAGCGCCGGGTCCCCAGCGCAGACATGCTGTCCGGTGCTCGGTTGTAGCTTCCAGGCGAGCGTTGCAGGGCGTGTCCACTGCTCTGGGCGCCAGGTCCGCCTGAGGTCAGGCCCAGAGAGGTGTCCCCACTGGACGATCCGGGCACAGCAGGGAGACCAGAGCCTCTCACTTTGCTCTGGTTCTTGGGAGGTAGCAGCTTTCAAAATCCTCCACTAAGTATGTCTTGTAGTGAAGAGGCGGGGCTTCTGTGTGGGACCGCGGATGAAGCCCCAGGGTGTGTGGGCCGTTTGTGCGCCACGGACCGTCCTGCTGGCCCCGGCACATCTGCGTTGAGGCAGGCAGGGGATCGGCAGAAGGGGCCCGCGGCCTGGGTGAGCTGGACAGAGGTCCGGAGCCCGCGGGTGGGGTGCAGCGGGGTGCTGGCCTCAGGAACCGGCCTGGAAGCGTCAGCACCTCAGACGTCGCTGGGACAGACGGAAGCAGCTGGACTGCGTTGCTGGAGCCGTAGGCCCACCAGCAGAGTCCAGCTGGAACCCCTGGTCGGTCGGCTTCCCTTGGTGGAGATGGAGGGTCCCTGTCACAGTCTCATGTCCCACGTGGCACTGGCCAGCAGACTCCTCGCGACACCTGGTTCTTGGATCGGGTTCCAGCCCGGTCGTCCCTAAGGCAGCGCATCGTTTCACGGATGTGAAGTCTAGTTGCTCCTCAGGAGAGAGCCCTGGTGGGCACGGGGGCAGCACAGGGCCAGCAACCAGGTGGGCACTGGCCTCCCTTAGGCCTGTGGAGCTGCCGCCCCAGCCACCCCAGGCCACCGTCCTCATTTCTCTCACGTGGCAGTGGAGGCGCCCTGGCAGGAGCGGCTGGGCACACACAGGCTGACCTGTCCCTGGGGTACCAGGGGCCCTTGGCCGGCCTGAGTGTCTGCTTCCTCTGGGCCCTGCCTCCCGGGTCTCCACGTAGCAGGTCACTGGCCTTCAGCAGCGCTCCGTGGCCCTGGTCATGTCAGCAGCACCTGGGAGCTTCAGAAAGGGGACTGGCCGGGCCCCGCACTGGCCGACCCATCTCAGCTCAGCTGCCAGGTGCTCGAGCAGGGAGGACTGAGACCCACCGTGCCACCGCCTGGCCTCTGGTACCATATGATGCCACACGCTGTCCCGTGTCTACACGTCACAGAGGCCAGGCCAGGCTCGCTTGTGTATGATCCAGAGGAGGGCCCCTGGCAGAGGCCAGTTCGGGGTGAGAATGGAAGACAAAGCGGGGGTCCCCACGAGCAGTCCTGAGCCACTGGTCTCCTTAGTTCCCGAGGCAGTGAGGCTGCTGGTGACTGGCATGCAGCTGCTGTCCCTCCGGCGCCTGGTGCCCTGGCGGCATCGGCAGAGGCCCCAGGTCCGCCTCCTCCCTGCGGAGGCCTGGCGCCACGAGGGCTCGGTTCTTCGTGAGACCTGTCGACGCAGCAGCCTCACCCTGCACCCCTCCCGGAGAGCGGCCCGACGCCAGCGTCCGCGTCTCGTGGGAAGCCCCGGGGTTTTAAAAACAAACGCCCTCGTGTGCGTTCACTGTCCACGCCGTGGGTAAGCCCAGGCCCTGCTGCCCCGGAAACCTGCCAGTGGAGGGGATGGCGTCCCCCGGTAGCCAGCCAGGCTGCAGGCTGCAACGGCGGGACGGAGCCATCTACCCGGCCACTGGAGCATTTGCTCTAGTCCAGCAGGCCCGTCCTCCATGACGGCGCGCTCCCGTGTGGCCGGGGCTCTGCCTCTGAGCGCCTGCAGGCCGGGGCACACGTCAGCCGTCCACGCCGTGCTCCTGACTGTGAGGTCTGGCCTCGCCCCTCGCGCTTCCTTGGCCTGATCTCTGTTACTAGAGCTGGTGGCACCCACACTGGCACCCAACCCGAGCACCGCCACCTGGTTTTAGACGGGTGTCAGCACGGAGAGCACATCCCAGGTTAAATCAGCACTGCGTGACTTAGTGGGAAGGTCAGGCTCCCTTGCTGGACCTGTGTCCAGCTGGGCGGGGCCCGGGCCACCCGCAGCGCAGCCTTGGCCCCAGAGAGGGTGTCTGCAGCGGCGGAAGTTATTGCAACTGGTGCAGGGCCCTCGTGACATTTGGCAGGACTGCGTGCAGTGAGTCATGGTGAAAGTGACGTCCCCAGGCAGGTGACCTCAGGAGTCCGCGGGCCATTAGGTGCCCTCTGGAAGAAGAAGTGGCCCTCGTGTGAGCTTAAAGGGGCTGAGCTGCGGTCTGAGGGGAGTCAGGCAGGATCGGACGGTGGTCTGAGCTGGGTGTGCCTCGTCAGGGGCGGCCCGAACGGGGGCCACGCCCTGTCCTCAGAGGCCCCCCAGGGGTAGAGGTGGTCTGGGAGGGTGCAGGCCCGTGGAGGGGCTGGGGCTGCAGTGTGGCCTGTGCCCCTTGCTGGGGGGTCTCCACCTGCACCCCGAGAGGTGCACGAGGCCCACCCTCGCCAGGCAACGCACCTGGGCCCCTCGCGGGCCCTGGGCTGATGTCCCAGACGGCACAGGGAAGGCCCTGTCATCTCGCCATCAGTTGTAAAGGCGCCTGTGCCATCCCGTCCCTGCTTGACGGCCCGGGACTGGCGAGGCAGACCCTCCCGACTCTAACTTCTGCTTCTCTGGCAGACACGTCGTTCGGGACGCCGCCGGGGTACAGCTGTGCGGCAGACCGGGCCGAGGAGCAGCGCCGGCACCAGGATGGGCTGCCCTACATCGACGACTCGCCCTCCTCCTCGCCGCACCTGGGCGGCAGGGGCAGGGGCAGCCGGGACGTGCTGACCGCGGGAGCGCTGGAGGCCACCAAAGGGGTGAGTGCCGGGCGTGGGGGCGGGGCTGCCAGCCGTGAATCTCCCAGACCCCTCGCTCCTCCTCCCGTGGTCGCGGGGGCGCCTGCTCCTCGGTGGAGCACTGAGGTTGGGACTGTCAGCTGGGCAGGGGCAGGATCGCAGCTGAGGCCAGAGGCTGGAGCGAGGGCCTGTCTGACCAGCGTCCTGCAGGGCCCGGTGGTGGCAGCAGGTGCCCTCCGCACAGGAGGGTGCTGGCCAGGGCGCCATCTTTGACTAGGTTTCTCTCTCTTTGTTATTTAATGTTTGTTGAAGAAGCTTTGCTTTGCAAAATAGTGTAATCCCATACGTGCAGGTTCCCCATTCTCAGTATTACGTCAGCACACCCCTCCTCCGCCTCGTCACCAGTGTTCTCACCGCTGTCCAGGGGTCCCCACCGTGCGCCCCGCTCCCTAGCAGCCACCTCAGCTCTGTTGCCAGTGTCCAAGCTGGTTGTGTTCCGTCTGTTCCTTTGTCTGTTCACAGTCCACCTGTGAGTGACGGCGTCTGGTCTCTGTCTTTCTTCTGACTTGTTTCACTCAGCACCATTCCCTCTAGTTCCCTCCATGCTGATTCAGGCGACAGGTGTCCTCTCTTCTCAGGGCTGCGTCGTGTCCACTGTGCACACGGACCATGTCTTCTCTGTCCATCATCTGACGCTGGGCGCTTGGTCGTTTCTAGTTCTTAGCTGCTGTGAGCAGGGCCGCAGTGAACACGGGGCTGCACGCCTCTCTGCGCACGGGGGTTCTGTGTCTTTTCGGTAAATGCCCAGAAGTGGATCACGTGGGATTCCCGTGTTCAGTCTTTTGAGGAATCTCCACGCTCTTCTGCACAGGGGCTGCTCCAGTTTGCACTCCCACCAGTTTAAAGTGTCCCTTTTCTCCAATCCTCACCAGCGTTTGCTGTGTCAGACTTGTAGAACAGCCAGTCCCGTGTGACCAGATGCCTCTGGAGGCCTCGCCTGAGCCCCCGCACCAGCCTCCTGTCACCCCTGCTCTGCCCACGAGGAGCTGAGCCCCCAGGTCGAGTGCATCCCAGCACAGCCGTCTGACCTCTCGTCGGCTCACGGCCCCAGAGTTGTCTCGAGCCAGCGTGCCACCCAGCCTGGCAGTGTCCTCACCGCCCCTGTGTCCCCGGCTCAGGCTGGCACCGCAGCGTCCTTCCTTCTTGGGCTCAGAAGCCGACTGTCCCCTGGCATGCTGCCCCTTTCTTTCTGGTCCCGTTACCCCTGCTGAGAGAGCCGCCTTCCGTCCTCACAGTCTGTGTGCAGCTGATTGCAGCCAGGCCAGTGAGGATGGCGTCTGCTCCCCAAGGCTGCGGGCTGTCAGAGTGGACACCACCTCCAGCACCGCTGCCTCTCGTGCGGCTGGGAGCAGAAAACTGGTGCTGGCGGGGAGGCCCGTGCGAGGCCCTCCGCCTGCGCTGCTCCCTGTCCGTGCCCCGGCGTCCTGCAGCAGTGGGGACATGACTGACTCAAGGCCACAGGGGTGCAGACAGAGGAGACCAGCGCCCTCCCTGTGCCGCTGGGTTCCTGTCCTCAGGCCCTGTGCTGTGACGGGTCCCAACGCTCCTTCAGCAGCCGGCTCAGGGCCTGATCCCTATGCCGCCTTCTGTCCTCGCCCCCGAAGGCCGAGCATGTCCCACCTCCGAGGCGAGGCCCGCACTCTGCCTGTGGGGCTGGGCCCTGACCCCAAGCATGGCACCAGGCCCAGAGCAGCGTGACGACGGATGAGATGGGGACTGACTGTGTGCGCGTGTGACCGTCTCAGCCCCGTCCGATTGTCCGACTCGCCGTCTTTGACGCGCCAGCACCACACGCCCCCGACTCCCCGCTTGTGCTTCTCTCACCTGCGCCTGCTGGGCTCCGTCTGCTCTGCTCCCCACCGGGGGAGCCGCAGCGCCTGTCCTTCTGCACCGACTGCCCCAGGGACCACCCAGAAGTGGAACCGGACAGTGTCTGTCTTTCACGCTGGCTCATCATGTGCGGTCTCATGTCCTCGGGGCTCCTGTTGTGATGTGTGGACCTTCCTTCCTTTGGAGGCTAACCATGCTCCCCTCACGGTACGATGACCGCACTCTGTCCCTTCGTCCGCCTGACCCCGGGCCTCAGCAAGAAGGGCGGATGCGACCCGGGCTGCACCTCACCCGAGGCCGCCGCTCCAGGTCCGCCGCTGTGGAGAAGCCGGGCGCTCTCCTGCCGGGCCTCACGGGCACGGGGCCCAGATGGCAGGTGGCCCAGCTGTGAAGTGGCCCTGCCCAAGCGCCGCCCCAGCCACTGGGGCCCCAGGTGCTTCTTCGGGTGGCGAAGCCATCAGGATCCATATCACCTGTGCCCCTGGAGCTCAGCTCAGCCAGTCTCCCCGTTCTAGCTGTAAATACGAAACGCTGCCCTCCTCCCTCGTCCCACAGAGTCAGGGGCACCGGGTGTTCAGTGCCAGCTGGTCCTCTTCCCTTCCTGCCCACGGGGGTCGCCTGTAGGAGCCCCGAGGCCTCCTGTGCCCCAGGGCCTCCATTTGGAGGTCGGGCTCGCAACCCTCAGCACCTGCCCCTGCAAGCTGGGCTCAGGCTGTCGTTCAGCCTGGCTGGGGGAGGCACAGCCCCTTTCCAGAGAGAAAGAACGGGTCCTTTGTCCAGCAGCCCTGCCGGCCGCCGGCTCGCAACCAGCACAGCCCGCCCTCGGGGCGAGACTTCGCGCTGACACCCTCCGTGTTGGAGCCAGGCATGGTGCCCCTGCATCTCAGACCCCACTTTGCCCCCAGCAGCTGGCTGACATCACAGGTGGTCTGCACCTGGGACCCCTCAGCATGACTTCCTACCACCTGGTCAGGTCCAGACCCTTTTCTCCTCCCTTCTAGCCAGCTGTCGGGCACTTTTCTCCCCTGCAGTAAACCAGGGTGGGAGGCCCGCCTGCAATCTTGGGGCGCTCCCCATGCCCCCAGCCTGCCTGGCCACCCTGCCCGGAACCTCTGCACAGGGTTTCAAGGAGCCCTGGTCCAGCCCGGCCTGTGTGCTGTCCTGTGCGGCCCTCTGCCCTGTTTGAGTGACGGGCCGCTGCCTGAGCAGCCCCCGTCTGGTGCCCCACCTGGCTCAGGGCTCAGGAGAGACACCAGGACAGGAGGGACCAGCCAGATGTTCGTAGGGAGGGTGGGCTTGGCGCTTTCCGCCTGCACACTTTTTTCTGCCGGCCTCTCCTCCTGGGGCGGGAAGGGGACATGCTGCAGCCCCCGTGTGCCAGCGCCTCCTGGCCGACAGGCACAGTGGCAGGCTTGTTCCTCGGGATACAGCCAGGCGATGGGCCGGTGGCTGTTGCCACCGGGGGCCCACAGCCCCATTTACCTCCTCCTCACTGGGTGAGCAGCTCCTGGTCACATGGGAAGCTGGCTGAGCACTACTGCCCACCATTCAGTGTGGCCATGGAGGGCAGGGCTCCTGGTGTGGGACTCCAGGCCCACGACCAGCTGAAGGGATAGGCCTGGAGCCCGGGGCCCGCGCTTCTGCCCCTGAACTTCTCGGAGGAGCCTCAGGGACGCAGCTGGAACCAGGGTCTGCTCACAGGTCGCACACCGGCCATTTCAGGCCCTGTGGCTCCATTTGCAGATGCTCGAGGCTGTCAGCTCTGGGGTTGGGGCCAGTGCTCTTGGCATCTGGTGGGTAGGAGCCAAAGATGCCACACACTCTTGGAGGCAGAGGACAGTGCCTCAGCATCCTGCAGAGACACCTCCAGCCCCACATGTCCACAGTGCCAGGACCAGGACTGCGGCCCGGCCTTGTCAGTGGTGCCCGAGGGGCTGGCAGCCAGTGATGTCACCCTGGGGGACATGGCCGCTGGGACAGACCAGGCGCCAGCACCGCCTCAGCCTGGGCAGGCGGGTGTGGGCACTGCCAGCCTCTGGTCCCTCGCCCGGGCAGGCGCAGGCAGGGTGGGCCAGGGTCATGGCGACTGGGGTGGCTGTCACAGCGGGACATCTCAGCTCTGGGCTCGAGGGCCTGTCTTCCCCCATGTCTTCCTGTGCATGTCAGTGCCCTGACATCCTTTCTCCTTGTTCTCAACACCGAGCGTCTGACCTGTTAGGTCAGCTGCTGGCTTGAGGCAGAGGGGTCTATCCCGGTGCGTCCTGGCCAGTGCCCGCCTGCTGTGCCCAGCCCAGCACCCACCGCCCACCGAGCCGGTGTTTCCTGGAGACGAGAGCATCGGAATCTGCACTCTGAGCAAACACAGAGCGGTGCCCTTTTGTGCGTGGACGGGGAGGCCACCTGGCCCGGGTGACCGCGCACTGTTCCCGGACCTGGTCCCTGCATCACGCCCTGCGGTCACACTCAGGGCCTCTGGCCGCACTGCCAGTCCAGCAGCCTGTCACACCCAGACTGACTCATTCGATAACGGCGGCTGGAACCTTTGGCCACCTAATCTCTTTTTACCAGGTCAGCGGTCACGCTGGATTGGCGTCCACCTGTGTGGCCTCATTTTAACTCGGCTGCGCCTTTGAAGATCTTGTCTCCTCGCGCGCTCGCCTTCTGTGGCCCTGGGGACACGCCCAGCTGCCCTGTCAGTGCCACCGGGCTGCTGCCCACACCCGGCTCTGGGTCTCCACGTGGCCTTTACTGGGTTGCTGGCAGGAGGGACCCTGCCGGCGGTCAGAAAAGCCGGTCTTAGGGGCAGAGGCCAGAGTGGCGATGGGGTTCAGCCAGCAGTCGGGGGATAGGTGACCCAGATGGTCCCGCTCTGGGCAGCCGTTCCCTGGCTCTGTAGCAGGTGTCAGGGGCCTCGCCCACCCAGTGAGCACCAAACCACGCGTGTCCAGGGTCCAGACCCGGGGCTCAGCGGGCCGACCTACAGCAGGTCTGCGACCAGGTCGGGCGACTGGCTTCCCAGCGCCCTTGCTGCCTCGAACTCCAGGGGAGGCTGCTCGTGGCCCCCACTCAGCTCCGCCGCCCTCCCCCCGAGAAGGGCCTCCTTGGCCGCGCTCCGCCCCACTGAACTGTCTCCTGCAGAGTGAGCTGGACTTGGAGAAGGGCCTGGAGATGCGGAAATGGGTGCTGTCTGGGATCCTGGCCAGTGAGGAGACGTACCTCAGCCACCTGGAGGCACTGCTGCTGGTGAGGGGCGGGGGCGGCAGCGGAGGAGCCAGGGGAGCAGGGAGGAGGTGAGAGC
>RJWH01009005.1:0-25905 GCA_004363575.1 Solenodon paradoxus | reverse complement strand
CCCTCTCTCTCCCTCTCTCCCTCCCCACCCCTGTCTCTCTCTGTCTCTCCTTCGGTTCCTCTGAGACCGCTTCACTCTCAGTGGGCATATACAACTGACCCCTGAGAGCTGGAAACTTAAAATTGCCTAATAGCCAGGAAGCTCAGGAGGAAGATAGTACCCTCTTCCCACTCCCAGGAAGAATCAGGGCTGGTTTCCATTGACCTGGCTTGAGTCGGGTGCTCATCATCACTGGACCAATCAGTGCCCAGGAAAGAAAAGCTCTGATTGGTCAGGCAATGAAAGTGGGTAAGGCCAGCCCCACCCAAATCCCAGGTACTGAGAGGGCTTGGTGGGGTGGTGCTCCCAGGGAACTGTGGTTACTAAGAGAGCACCCTGGTGGAGTAGCGGTTTACTCCGCTGCCGTCAGGCGGCGCAGTCCATGTACGTCCCAAGGATCCGGATTTCTGTCCCGGGGCAGAAAAACAACCAAGGTGAATGACTACATAGAAGGAATAAAATGCTTCTGTTCTCTCTGCCTACCTGCCTTTGCTCACCGGCATCTTTCCTGTGCTGGCAAGAGCTGTTTTTATTTTGTCAGATTAACAATACATGAAATTAAATAAAATTACTACATAATTTCATGATCATTCCCTAAAGAAAAGCCCATTTTAACCATGAAACCAAAACAAAAACAGAAAAGAAATTATCAGAATAAAGACCTCTCTTTGGCTTAAATAAAGGTAGCTCTAGGAAAAATTCAATACATTTTTCTATTTCTATAAAATTTTTAATTAGGTAAAAAACGCACTTACTTTCCAAGCTCCTAACTCCCACCACCAATACACACTGTATCTAGAGGCCCCCAAAAGGTTTTCCTTTCTTTTAAAATCAAAACAAAAATAATGGTTTTTATTATGACTATATAATAATGAACACAAGCTATCTTATATTCATCTTTATACCAATGCAGTCTTACAATCTAATTTTTATTATTATTTTTAATGGAAGAAAAGGCCCGAAGTTAAATGTGCATGGGGCCCAGGGAAGTTATAAGCGGTACCACCTCCATCTCTTTCTCTCAAAGCCCTTCTCTCTGTTTCTGAACACAGTGTCATCTCCAGAAAAAGTCAATTTGGCTCCTGCATTATCAAACCAATGTCCTACCCTCCCCAGGGAAAGAGAGTCGTAAGCCACTTAGAATAACTGCTCCCTTAAAAGGCTTAACAAGGGCACTGGGACAGCCACTAGGAGGTGACGTGGGTGAGAGATATCTGGCGTGTGCTGTGGGGGGATCACCTCCCCGAGATCCACAACTGTGTTCCCTGCATTCATTTCTCACTCCAGTATCTCGATCTCATTCACTGACATTTGATCTGTGCCAAGGCCAGAGCCTGTCTAGGCCTCCGAATTGGCTCACCCAGCACCAGTGACCCAGTGACCAGCTGGGACACAGCGAGTGAGCTGGCTCCCGAGTCACATAGGAGAGAGGGAAGACTCCCGTCCAGACTTGAACTCAAGCCTAGTAAATCCCGAACTTCAAAACCGCGTTATATTGCGTCCAGCTTGTCTGAACACCTGGCTTCCAAGCTCTCCCTGAAATGAAAAAGGAAGTAACTGGCCGTTGTGTGGGGGGACAACCCCACTTCCCCTGACCCGTGTCTTCTGCTCTCCCAGACAGTGCATTTCATTCAGAACAAGTGTCAAACAGCAACTCCTGGTGAAGTTGAAGTCTCCCACATTCACAGTCTGATGGTTTCCACGTATCAGTTTTTCCCTCATTCTCCCATGATTGAATTTTTCTGTCCAGTAACTCTCCAGAAAGCTCCCCTTAGTGACGATCACCTTCTGGCCACACAGTGGAGCTCAACTCCCGCCTGTGCCCCAGTTTGTCTGGGTGGCAGCAGGCATTTGTTCTCCTCCAGGTGTGATCGCCGCTCTGGAACACGGCACCGTATCCCAGATTCAACTCCCACCTCCCACTTCTCTGCACGCAGCGCTCAGTCTGCAACAATTAAACAACCCGTGTTATTTGTGACATCCTGGTTTATACAACAACAAGTTATTTTCTCTGATTTTGCTATGGATGGATTTGCTCTGCTTACATTAAACACAAACAGCTCACCCAAAAATGCAGACTAAGCAAGACGAGGGAGGAAACGTGGCCCACCAGCTGCCTCTTTCCCCAGCAGGCAAGACCCAACCTTCCCTTCCCAGACGCCCCACCAGGCGACTCCTGAGCAAACAGCCACGGAGGGTCGGAATTCCCCACGGGAAGAGAAAGTTCCAGAAACACAGAAAGGTCAGAGGGGAGTTTATTTTGGAGAACTCCAGACTAAACAGCACAGGGGAGTAGAGGAAGTATAAATATGGGATTCCCCAGCAAAGGGGACCTAGGAAGGACCCTTGATCTTGGTTTCTGGCAAAGGCATCGCCTTGTAGGCTGTGTTGTGAGGTCAGCGGGCAGGATTGTGAGGTAACTCGGGCCTGACCACCTGCCTCCTTCCATCCGCCCTGCACAGTGGCCGGGAGGGACTTCTAAAAGGCAAAGCAATCCAGTCGCTATTTAGATGGGTCTCTTGTCTGTGAGAAAAGCCCAGGCCCTCCCAGAGTGAGCCCCACCAAGGCAGCCTAGTTTCACACACACCCACTGCCCTCTCCCCATTCTCTAGGTCCCAAAACCGGAATTTCAAGATTTGCAAATACACCATTAGCACCCACTGTCCCTTCTACCCTGAATGCTTTCTCCAGCCCCCTTTTCTTGATTCCCTTCACACCCTCTCTTGGCTGAGTCCCTGTGCAGCTCTGACCCAGCTCTGATCTCATAGCTGGGTCTGTGCATACATTTGTCTGTCTCCCTTCCACACAGTCAGCTCCATGAGGACTGTCACCTTGTTTTCCATTGGATCCCAGAGCTAGTTCACAACCTGTAGGCTGACCATATTACTTTGAACCGCAAACAGGACATTGGGGTGGCAAAAACAGGAAAGGGTTATGCACTGGTGACTAAGGGAGGGAGGAGGCGGAGCAATCCGAGCAGGAGCAGAGCAGCCAGGCCAGCAACAGGAAGTCCTGTGTGATGCCACTTTAACCATGCCAGTGCCGGAAATGCCAAATAACCCTCTTAGTGCCAGAGATAACCTCTTAGTGCCAGAGATAACCCCCGTAATACTTACCTGAGGCTCAACCATGCTATGGTCTTTTGCTTCCTTTGAAGAAACAGGCGAATATGAGGTGGGAGAGGGACAGGATCCTCTTCCCCCTCTGTCTCTTGTTTCCTCACAGGGCGGCAGGAACAGTAGTAGCGTCCGTGGTCCACCACGGTGAGTGCCGACAAGGGCCATCTTTAATAGGGACAAAAGGGCAGCTTTTGGGCCCCCTCAACAGACTGGGCCTAGGCAATTCAATTGCCCCCTCTGCTCTGTGTTAAGGATGGCCCTGGTTTATTAAAAACAGGACAAAACTAATATTTATATGAAAACAACAGATGGTTGGGAAATATGAAAAACAAACAGTACTGCCCCATTTAAAACAGTACATATGGTCAGCCTATACCTGGGGGCACTCCACAGGTGTTTGCTGAATGAATGGATGACACTTTGGGACTCAGCATCTCCTTTAGAATCAAAGATGTGGGTCAAAAGCAAAGGCCAAGTTGTCTCTCTGAACTGGAAACAATCCTGATGTCCCTCCACAGCACATGAGATACTCAACCATAGCTCAGTCACACAAGAACAAGCACAGAGAGGGGCCACTGTGTTTGACAACACCCCCAATCGTGGAAGCAGGTCATCAAGAAAATGTTGAAAGAAGGACGTCAGACATGAAGGGGGAGGGACCACAGGATTCCATTTATATAAAAGACAAAAAGAGAGTAAGCACATTTTTGCAGCCAGAAGCCAGGAGCATACCTCACCTGAGCAGGTAAGTGACAGGAAGTGGGGCTTCTGGGTGTTGGATGCTGGGCTTCTCTGTCTGGGGCCAGAGACGCAGGCACATTAAGCTTGTGAGAATGCTTAGGGCAGTGTACTTCATATGTGTGTGTGTGTATACACATACACATATACACATATATATGTCTGTGCACACTTTTGTATATATACATATAAAAGCTCAGTGAATATATGTTTTTTATATAAGTACGCCAATGAACAGTGCTGGAGACTATTGATAATTTGGGGTGGGCAGGATGTCTTCTCATATATTTGATGAATAGTGAACCTGCATATCTAAATTTACATTGTTTTGTGAATCAAAGTTACCTCCACTATGTAAGTACAATATATTCTTATGTATTCTATATCATATATTCATATATTGCATATATCTTTTATAAGTATATCATAGAGTATAAATATGTTTCTATTTATATGTATAACGTAGAAGTAATAGATCTAAATAATATAGATGTATATATGTACTTAGATTAACCAAAATAATATCTTGACATGATATACTGATTATATATAATTAGATAGCATAACTACATTACTATAATGTAATTCATGCACACACAATGCTTGAACAAAAGTAAACAGAGGACTAGAGGCCAGTGTGGGAAGGAGGACTAGGTATCTGCTTCCCTGTGTCCTTCCTGGAGGAGCCACCTTGGGTCAGTCCCTTTTCTCAGCAAGCTACCTCTTTGCGGCCAGAAAGGATGGCCCTGCTCTCTGGCCCCTGGCACCTGTCCCTCCTCCCAGGACCCTCCTACTGGAATTTGCCTCAGTCCTGCCTGCCAGGAAGGTCCCAGCCCCCAGTGCTGGAGACAGGCCCTCTGGTCACAGCCGTCCGAAGAGGTTGCAGCTGCAAAGTTGACTCTGGAGGCCAGTGTGGGTGGGATGCAGGAGAAAGGAGGGTGATGAATGTGGATCCCAGGAGATACTCCAGGGGAGGAGGCTGAGGGTGGATGGTGAGAAAAGGCATGTGGCCAGGGCACCGTGCGGTGACATCTGCGGTGCCAGGGTGTCCAGGAGAGTTCTAGATGCGAGTACTCCATGAGACGCTGTCGTAGTTCTGCAGTGGAAACCCCTTAGTGCTCCTTTCCCAGCCTCCCTCCAGTAAAGTCAGACACACACACACACACACACACACACACACACACACACACACACGAGCTCCGTCTGAGTGAGATGATGTGGGGAAGCATTCAGGAAGAGGCTGAGCTCCATGTCTAGCTCCCTGGGAGAGCAAACGGTCCTAAAACTGATCTACAGTCTGAAGCATCAGGGACATAAAGTCGGTCGGGTGACTGAGGGGCTTGTGACCCTCCCGGGACTCCTCACAAATCCTGGGGACGCTTTAGGACCTGCATGGAATACAGACTGTCAGCCACTCGTACTGAGATCTTAAGAGGCTGCAAGATCATGACTGACATCAGGGGCAGATTATTAGTGCATTTCAGTAGCTGTTACAGGTCTTAGCTCCCTGACTTAATTATAAACCCCTTGAAGGCAGAAACTAATATTTATGCTGGTGTCTCCCCAGCACCAGAGTCAGGTCTGGAACGCCTGCATTTCTCAAAGTCCCAAGAATGCTGAATTAACTGCAGGCTCACGACACTCTGCACACTTTATGCTCTGTCCTGGAACTCAGCAGTCCTATCAGTTTCGTTCCCCCAAAGAGACAGCAGCCACCACTTCTTTCTGTGACTCAACAGCCGCACAGTATTTTCACGAGCCAGGGATGAGGGTATGTGATGAAGCCCTTTTCGCCATCGAAGAAACAATTGCAGGCAGGAATGGAACCCTTCCAGGGACTTCAGAAGTAAATGGGGGCAAATACACTTGAATTCACCCATCTGGAAATAAGTTGAATGTCCTTTTTGTGCCCCTCAGGAAGGCAAGGTGGGGTCGTGCTCCCAGGAGTGATTCCTTCTGGCAGCATCACATTTCTAAATTAAGTCCCAATCATGGAAACACCCATGAAATGACGGGCCCCTTCTCCCTCTGCCCAAGCCTGGCAGGGCTTAATCCAATGACCAGGACAATCAACAGGGGAGACACCCTCTGTCCACTCCCTCCCTGACTTGGGTACAGAGGTTATTAATAGGACTGAGAAGGGACAAGCAGCATATGCCTTCTTAGGATGTGACTGCCCTAAAATGACCCTGTTGACATTTGAACATTTGCAACAGAACTGAGGTCACTAAAAGGGTCTGGGGCAGGCGGACGCAAGTGGTGGCGGAGTCCACTGGACAGTGGGGAAGAACACTTGGTGATTCCAGGAAGGGCAGGGTGTGATGACAAATATCTAAGGAATGGGGAACCTATGCATAGGAAGTTATTTTAATGTGTAGAATAATTCCTACAATAAAAAATGATCCTGTTGGGAGCTCCCATTCTTATATTCATTGAGTAAATGCTGCAGGAGGAGAGGCCCCGGGGGTGGGGGGTTCTGGGGGAGAAGGTTCCTAGACTCTGCCGCTGACCTAAGAGGTTCAGAGCTGGTGTAGGGGGCTGGCAGAAGCAGGGAGACATGAATCCTGGTGAGCCTGGGAGGGAGCACTGACCCAGGCTTGGGGCCCCAGGGAAAGTGCCGTCTCAGCCCACATTGAAGGGCAGGTTTGGGTTGGCCAGGAGACTGGGTGAGGGGTCTTCCAGGAAAGACAGGAGCACATGCCTGGGGGCAGCCAGAAGTGTCGGACTTAGTGAGCCGCTCGTTCGATGGTGCTTAGAAAGGGGACGATGTGAGGGCGGATGGCGTGGCGTGTCTCTCATGTGACATGGCCCACTTGAGGTCCACGGGACACACGCACTTGGTCTGCTGAGAACACAGGGACGTCCCATAATGTGGTTTCTTCCTCTCCATCAGTCCCCGGTAGTCATACCCCCGACCACGGTATTCCTCAGCGCCCAGAGGCATATCCCAGCCTCCGCAGGCACGTGGCAGCCTTTCTCACCGGATGAGAGTTAAGAGTAGACATCACCCCCCATCACCTCCATGGAGACTGTGGTCACAACTGGTTTTCCATCAGCCCCTTACAAGTAAACCACGGTGGCCCTGGAACATAGCTTCTCTTGCCCGTGGGACAGTGCCTATGTGAGCTGTCACTTAGGGAAGCCAAGAGGGAGCCTCGAAAGGAGGGACGAGAGCGGAGAGAGGACAGAGCCTGAGAGCAAGGCCTGGCAGGTGCGCATCCCAGGGCCCCAGGCAGGACAGCATGGGGTGATGGGAGCAGACCAGCGTTAAAGTCCACAGGGTTAGGCGTGCCAATGCCCACTCCCCAACAATTTGCACAATCTCTAGGTCTCAGTTTGCTTATGTGTAATATGCAAATAGTAAGACTTAACTCAGCAGGCAGAACAAATGACAGAACAAATGAGCAGCTCAGGCTTTTGTATGGGGCGTGGTGCACAGCGGGTGCCCCCAAAACATCGTCCCATCGGAGAAAGGCTCCGATTTCAAACCTCTCATTACCTTCAGTGCCCCTTCTGAGTCCCACCCACTCCCCAGGTTTGATTTATAATGACGGATTTCCTCAATTTATAAGGGGCTACATATCCATAGACTGATCACTAACTGACAATATTGTAGTCAGAAATTATTGAAACATCTAACCCATGGAGCATCAAGGCTTAACCTTGCCTACCTTATATGTGTGCATATATTGTTAACCTACAACTCATCCAACACAATGACTATTTCATGATGGAGTACTGAATATCTTATGTAATTCACTGAATACGGTACCCAACGCAAAAAACCAGAATGCCCTATGTTGTTTCCATTTCGACTATTGTAAATAAAATGCAGCAAACATGGGGTTGCAGACATCTCCTCAAACTAGTGTTTTTGTGTTTCCTAAGTGCCCATCATCAGATGAACGGATAAAGAATATGTGGGGTGTATGCACGCACACAGAGACACACAATGGAATACTACACAGTCCTGAAAAGATGAAATCCTGACATTTGCAATAACATGGATAGAACAGAGGGAATTATGCTCAGTGAACTAAGTCAGAAGAAGAAAGATAAATACTATCATCTCACTCATATGTGGAATGTAAAGAAACAAAGCCACGAACAGACAAAATGAAGACCAACCCTTGGACACTGACAACAGGACTGTGGTCCATAAGGAAGAGGATGGGGGTGGGAGCAAGGGATGGTGGGGTGCAATGGACAGTGTGGGAGGGCTGCTGGAAGTTGGGTGGTGGGCGTGGTTATCATATATCTGAGGAAGAGTGAATGTCCACATTTAAACTTAAATTGCTTTGTAAATCAAACTTAACTCAATAGAAAAACGAAAACTCAGACAGCCCTAATTCATTTCAAGGTACATTTCTGACTGAATTCGTATTACTTCTGCACCGCCAGAAAGTCGAAAAACCTTCAGTCAAACCTCGTAAGTCAGGAGCTCTGTGTAGGTATGGAAACCCCTCCTAGAGATGGCAGGAGGCAATCCCTGCTGTCAGCTGTGCAAGCCGAGGCTCCTGGGACCAGTGGTCGTCACCCATATCTTCCTTTGTGTGACATGACGAGGCTCTGAAGTGACAGAGTGAAATGAGATTACAGCCAATTACCATCCCAAGCCCTAACCCCCTTCCCTCTAGATCCCCCAAAGATGTCAGGTATTTGCAGACCAGAAACACTCGTTTTCCACTTCCTGCTCCTGATTTACCAGGGACCCAAGACATTGGTTTGGAACATTCTAGAATTTGAACCAAAAAGAAAAGAAATGATGGCGTGCACAAAAAAATCTCAGAAGGATCTGCCTCTGTCCCGAATGATCTGGCTGTGCAACTGTGGACAGGACAGTCTAATCCTGGGCCTCAGTTTCCACACTTCATGGAGGAAGGAGAAGGGTAGGCACATCAGGTCACAGGCTAGGGAGACAGCCAATGAAGGCAGACCCTACCCTTGCAGACAAGAGTTCGTCTCAGGCTGCTGCGGTCCTTTGCTTTGTAACCGTGGGGTGTTAATTTTCCAGGGCTGCCCGCACAAGGTACTGCAGATTGGGCTGGTGGCTTCAACAAAGGCACGGAGTTCCTCACCTCCAGAGACTGGAAGTCTGAGGTGAAGGCGTCAGCAGGGTTGGCTGTGAGGGGGAGTCTGCGGGCCTCAAGAGGCTTCTGGAGACTTTCTGGCCATCTTGGTGTCCCTTAGCCTGTAGTACCCACACCCCAGTCTCTGTCTTATGTGCTGTTGTCCCTCTGTGAGTCTGTCTCCAAATGTCCCTTTGTATATGGACACCCGTCATGCTGTACCAGGGCTCGCCTTACTCTGGTCTCATCTAATCTCAATGACTCTCCTTTGCCAGGAACTTACTCCCAAGCAGGTCACCTTTGAGGTACCCGGCCAGTATTCAACCACTGAATTTTGAGAGGGTGCATCTGAACCCAGGGCAAAGTTATCAACCTCTGTGACACTGCAGTTTCTTTGTCTCTAAAATTATTGGTAACCTGAGTCAAGTCTTAACAAATGTCAGTTTCTTTCATTAG
Source organism: Solenodon paradoxus (assembly GCA_004363575.1). Taxonomy (NCBI): domain Eukaryota; kingdom Metazoa; phylum Chordata; class Mammalia; order Eulipotyphla; family Solenodontidae; genus Solenodon; species Solenodon paradoxus. Next base: position 16,484 of record RJWH01009005.1, on the reverse strand, counting down.
CAGAGATGTCCCAGCCCCCTGTGCTAATTCCTGACCCCTGGCTTTCCTCGCTCCCCACCTCCTTCTTGCCCAGGAAAACAGTGATTAAGTTCCATCTTAAGAGCTGAAAAACAAAGCAAACAAACAAAAACATACCAAAACAGCAACACCAAAACCTTAAAGGTTGAATCTGACCTATAAAATAAGGTTGGCTGATAAAGTCTGTCTGGAGACATTTGCTTTGTGTGACATCCTTGTGACCTGCGAAGCCCACAAAGATAAAGGCTGTGACAGCTGTGTGGAGGGTGACTGCTTTCCAAGCCTGGCTCAGGACTGTCACCAGGGTACAGAGAGAAGAACAGCACCTTCCTCCCTGCCCCCCCCACTTCCTTCCCTCTGGTCGGCTTCGATTCACAGGCTGTATAATTCAAGTCATTAATTTTTTCCATTCAGTGCGCTGCCAATTTCTTCTCATTTTGTTCCTGGAAATCTCTTGTGTGTGTCTTCTAAATTTAAAATAAACACACTGTACATAATTGGATGCTAACCAGACAACACTGAGCAATCATACGTTTTCATTGACTCTGCAGATGTATTCACCTCAAACACGAGTGGGAAAGGTCTCTGCATGTTCCGGATAAAATGTTAAATGGCACAAGTTGGCCTCACATTCTTCAATATCAGAATCGGCCTTTTAGGATATTTCCTGTTAGGATCTTACTTGAACAATGAAAGGTTCTTTCACCAAAAATAGACATCTAAATTGTTCTATTTGCTACTATTGTGAGCTCACGGTGGTTGAGGGGGAAGTACTTAAGTACAGGCCTCAAGAGATTAGAGATCTGACTGCAGAGCCACCGGGAAGAGCATGTGTGAAAGCTAATAAGCACCTTCATTGTGGACTTCAGTTATGCAATTAAGAGCCAAGCCCAGATCTTTAAAAAAATTTTTTTCTTTCCAAAGCCTGGGATGTAGCTCTGAGATTGACTTAAGATAAGTACAGGCACATGGCACTAAGTAACATAAGGAAGAGAAGCACACCCCCAAAGAATCCATTTGTGGCCCGTTTGTGCTGGGGGTGGGGGGTTCATGTAACCAGTTCTGACCAGTAAAACATGAGTAGAATTGAAGTGTGTAGCTTCCAGTCTGACAGAGTGAGAAGTCCAAGCACAATTCTCCAAACTCTCTTCCCCACCACCATGTGACAACAGAGGGCACCATGTTTTCCTGATGGAGCAATTGGTGATGCAATTCCATGATGACGCAATTCCAAGATGGTGCAGCTTCCATCCACTTAGGGTCCTGCATGATCCAGTGGAGGATAGCATCTGTAAACCTATTCAGGACACAAAACATGAGTGAGAAATGAATTTTTAATGTATTAAGATACTGAGATTTTTTTTAAAGGCATACTTCAGCTTGACTGATACACATTTCATAGTGAAAAAGTCATTTCTTTTAAATTCCACTTATTCTTCTAATTTTATTTGAGAGAAAGTCTCTGTTGATAGTAGCTCTTTAACTGTTCTCATCTCATTTTTTCAATGAAATGAGAGCAGACCTTGGGCTCAGCATTTGCAGCAGGAAACAATACCTAGAGTGTAGCCTGCTGGTGTGGCCATAGTAAGATCCCAGAGACTGGGGGAGCTTAATTAATTAAGACATTAATTTTCTCATAGTTCTGGTGTTTAGAAGTCTGAGATCAGGGTATAAGCCAGTTTAGTTTCTTCTGAGAGCCTCTCCCTCTGGCTTGTCTTTTCCCTGTGTATTCCCTGTGTTGGCATGTTTCTTGGTGTTTCTTAGCATTTCTTTCTGTCCTAATCACCTTTTCTTGTAAGGACACTGATTGGATTGGATTAGAACTCAAATTTAACTGAATGACCTCTGAAGTACTGTCTCCAAATACAGTCATGTTTTGAGTTATCAGAAGATATTAACACAGGAATTTGGGGGAAGAACACAATTCAGCCCATAATTCTCAGCTAGATTCTAAAGGCATTATTTCTCTAATACTGGGTTTTGGAGGGTTTTTTGCTTTCTACTCATTGAAAGCCATGCCTGTTTTCCATTTATGATGACAATGCAAATTTCTTTCAGAATCTTAAATGCATTTAAGTAGTAGTAGAAAGGTTGGTTTCAAGAAAAATGGAAGAACCAATAGAATGTCAAAAATTGGGATGGCAGATGAAAATGATGGAATTTGGGGAAATATCGCCTAGGTAATTACTAAAGCTCATTCCAAGTCTTACCATTTTTTTTCTTATAAAATTTTAATTGTATTCATTTACGCATCCATTTAATCAAATGCCTATTAAGCTTCTCATTGGTATTGGACACTAGGGTGATTTCAGAGTCAAATGAAGTGTGCTAAGAGAGCAGAGAAGGAAAAATTCATTTCTGCCTGGGAGAATCATCCAAGACTTTCCCAAGGAGATGGTAATCTATTTAGGACTCCTTGGCCACTGCCAACACCAGTGATTGCAAGCACCAACTCCTCACACTTGCTTCCATGTTTTCTGATTTTAAACAAAACAAGAAAATTTTTTAAAAATTTTGGATGTGTGCATAACCCACCGAAAGGCACCACCGAGAAGACACTGTAACTTTAAGAAGAGAGGAGAAGCTAGTTAATAACACGGAAGACCATGTATCAAATTCATGACTTGCATTTAGGGTTATACTTCCCCCAGAGATGATTTTAAATATGTTTGGTTTATTCTCCTTGATTAAGAATCTTATTTTCCTAGAGTCTGGTTGTCTGATATGAAATACCAATTGGAAAAATTTAGTCATAAATTGTGCAAATATATTTCCTAATCAAATGTAACCACAGGGGGAAGAACTTTTTCTTGAATAAGCTCTTGTAAGGAGTGAGAGTTTATTTGAGGGGTAATTCATTAGGTGTTTTGTCTTTGGTCCCTGATTTGGTCATGCAAATACTTCCTGAGCTCCGTCCAAATGGGAGGAATCTTCTAGATGCTACAGATACTGGGGGGAATCAGAGATGCAAGGTGCTCTCTTATGGGACTTACATTCTAGTCAGAGTGACAACAAACCAGTATATTAATGATAGAAAATAAATGCTTGGAGAAGATAAAAATGAGGAAACAGGCAGCAGGGTATGGGAGGGGATGGGTCTGTGTTAAATTGGGAAGTCAGAAAGCTTCTCCAAGGAGCCATCTAAGGTGAAATGTAAATGAGAAGAAACCAGACCTGGTGAGGACTCCAAGGTAGCAGAAAGCAGACCTGTCTCAGGAAGGAGAAAGTGGTGGAAGTTGCCATTGGGGAACAAGGCTGGGTCAGGATGCAACCTGTCTGTCTGACAGTCTGTCACTCCAGCAGAGCTCATGGAGAAGACTTTCCAATGCTTCCAAAATCTTTTCAGGCCACTCTTTGCTCTGATGTAAGTCTCCTATGTTCCACTTCTTTCTTTTTCTAGCATAAAATTGTTCCCCTCCAGCTAAGAGGAGCCATCCTTTCCTCTCTAGCAGCAGTCAGCTACCAGAAGAATTTTACTTTATTTCATTTTTACGTAACTGGTCACAACGGTTGTTCCCCATCCCCTTGCCTCAACCAAGTCTTGAACTCAGGAGTATGTGGTCTGCATCCTTCAGAGGCAATTGACCTAACCACTACTCCACCGGGGACAGTGACCAGAAACGATTCTGGAAAATAGTTCATCTGTCTTATTTCTAATTAGCAGGAAAATTGTTCTTTTTTCCTTATGAACATTCTTCTTCTCTGCATTGTCTTCGCAGGGACGGTGGCACTGACAGGTCATTGAGTCAGCCAGCAGGGGAACCTCTGGAGTGAGAGCAGCTCACAGTGTCCAGGGCTGCTCTTCCATTTCTTCAGCTTCGCCTAGTCACCTGTTTCTCTCCAGTCCCATAGGCACCATCCCAGGCCCGGCCTCTTTATTTCACAACTGGATTGTTGTAAGAGGCAGTCCCCATGCCTCTGAGCTATTTTCTTTCTCATTTCTTCTGGGTGCGACAATCAGGTTCATCTTCCTAAAACACCACTTCAGTCATATGTTTGCCTGAGCAGAGAACACGCATGACTCCCCACTGCCTCCCAATTTAGGCTCCTCAGACTGGCATCCACCCTCGCAAATGTGGCCTTTCAGATTTATGTGAGTAAATATGGCATTTCCTTTGAGGCCGTGTGTTTCGGGTTCCAGCAGAGCCGTTCCGATTTGTGTAAAACATTCCTCATGCTGAAATGTCAGCATCACCCATAAGAATTCATGGAAGGGGAGATGCAAACAAAATTCACGGATGGAATGAAAGGCAGGCAGTTCCACCAAACTCGCCGATCAGTGTGACACACCACAGCCACACTGCAAAGGTCTGCCCAGGTGGAGAAAAAAGAAAATGGAGCCTGAAGTTCAATTCACAAGAAGCAAATATTTCAACTGGTTAAAAGGTTGGTTGTGTGCACATGAGAATCAGGAAAACATGGGATCCATTTTTGAAATACATACTCTATTCATCAGCGTAACACAGCTGCTGTAACAAATAGGTCTTCTGATTTTTGCAGATTGACATCGTTTGTTTGCTGCTCTCCCAGCAGTGAGCAGGTGTTCCAAGGCAGGTGCCTCTGGTTGGCAGATGGCTGTCTTCTGCCTGGTCCCTGGGGGCCGCTTTGTCAGTGTCATCTGCTGGGGGAAGAGGAAAGAATCCCTGGGGAGCAAGAACACCTGCTTCTCCATGGTTCTGGCCCAGAAACAATTCCCATCCCTTGGACACAGTCCTGTTGGCGAGAACAATGGCACTTGGACTTAAGGGGATCTGAGAAATGAGTCTGTGGTTGGACCACCTCTTCCCAATAGCAGACCAAGACTATGGGAGGGGGGTGTAGTGGGTTTGGAGGGACAGCTCAGGGCTCCTGCTGCAGGGAGAGGTTGTTATTATCAAGTTCCATGGCCATTTATTTGAACCCCAGACTAAATATAACCTGTTAGAATGATGGTGGTCAAGCAGAACTTGAAAAACAAAGTCAAATCTCTTCCTAAACATTATTTTTTATTACTCACGTCACCTGGTTAATTCCTAGTCATTCTCCAGGTCTCTGCTCACTGGTCACATCCTGAGGGAAGCCTCTCCTAGTCTTTCTGCCTCAGACACATTTCTGCTCTTCACATGCTCCTCACCCCACTTCCCCTTGCAGAGCTTTCCCTGCTTTCACTTTTACATGTATGTGTCCGATTAGACGAACGCCCATCTCTCCCTGCAGATGCTAAGCTCCCCGAGGGTAGACTTACCAACTTTTTTCATCACCTTATTCCCAATATCTAGCACAGGGGCAGACATAAGAGGTTCTCATTGGATTGCTGAATAAATTAAACAGAATCTGCTCATTGTAGAAAAATTGGCAATAAATTCTAAAAAAAGAAAATGAAATGTAAAAATCATCTGCAAGCTCCTGTATTGTCAACTACTGCTGAATTAAAGTTGCGTATCTCATCACTCCAGAAATCTCAGTGACTTCCAACCACGAAATCTGATTTCTCACTCAACGGTCTGCGAGTTGGCATTCATGCTTTAGCTTCAGGCTTCAGGTCAAATCCAAGTTTACCCTTCATGTATCTTTTGTCAGGACCTAGGCTAAAAAATTCAGCCACTACTGGGGCAAATTTTTATCCTGACTTGAGCTGTCAAGCAACTCCACATTGAAATCTGGATTGAACAACTTAGTTGGGTGCGCTGTGTGATTTGACTGTTCACATTCTGCTGGCCAAGTAATGTGGTCACACGAGACAAGCAAAGGCTGTTCCAGTGAACTTTAGTAAGAGTGGAGAGAGATGGATGAATCCCAAACAAAACTAAAACCAAGAAACAGGCCATTCTATCACTTTAGCATCTTGACTCTTCTCCTCCACATGTGTTTCATATATCTTTTTCTGACCAAACATAATGTCTTCAAAAGAGAGAATCTTTAAAGTTAGAGTGCCCCTGAGGGGTGGGGGCATTGCCAACCAATACATGAGCTTGAATGGATATATTTTATTAATTACTGTAGTGATTGACTCCTAACATTGCAAAAGAGTCATCTTTCAATCTAAGCACTGCTGGAACTGGAACTGTGCTCTGACTTTATTTCTAACTCCTGTTAGAAATAAAGAAATTGTGACTCAGTAATAAGTGTGACAGAAATAACAAAGCTGTGACTTCCTAGCTCCAAATAATGCCAGTCCCAAACCATTCTAGAAAACACACACACACAAGCATTTCATCACCACTCAAGCTGGTTCTGGGGTTTAAAAATTCTCAGTGATGTGAAGTCCTTTCATCTTTCCGCAGAGTTTAAGTCTTTTTCAGTAGACACAGAAAACAACAGGTCACCCCCATGATGAACCCTTCTGTCAAATCACTTTTATGTGCCTCCCGGGTGACAGGAGCTGATTTCTTCTACAGGTCAACAAAAACCTAGTACTTAGAAGCTCTCTCTCTCTCTCTCTCTCTCTCTCTCTCTCTCTCTCTCTCTCTCTCTCTCTCTCTCCCTCTCTCTCTCTCTCTCTGTGTGTCTCTCTCTCTCTCTGTCTCTCTATCTCTCTCTGCAAACTTTTGGTGTCTTCAGATACAACTGATGCCTTAAATCTTGACTTATTAAATAAGCAGGAAATGGTTTACTGTGATCTTACATTGAAGCTGCTCAGATGTCAGGGTGAAATGTGAATCATAAAATCAAAGAGAAAGGACATTTTAAATGCCTCTTGGTGTGTTTGTATTTGAAGGGTGAAACTGTATTTTTTCAGACATTTATGTTGCTGAATTTCCACTTCGATCAAAGGTAATAAATACTACAAGAGGGTTTCTCTGCCCTAAGTTTCCCTTGTATTGTTTTTCCCAAATTCTATCTGAATTTAAATGGGACCAAGAAAATAAATATAACAAGACTCAAGGTTTAAATTGATAATGATAAACAGAAATGATGGGTTTTAAGCAACCAAGCCTTGATGACTCTCTCTGTAGACATACAGGCGAGTGAGCAGGGGCGCATCTAGCCTAATGCTTGGTATCTAAGGCCCCAGCCTATACATGTTCTTCCAAACCATTCTCCTTTCCCTTCCAGGGGGAGCTGCGATTTGGGTCACTTAATTCTTTTACAAGACACTAGCCAGGAGAATGATGCTGAAAGGCAGTAAAACAATCACCTGTTTTCCCAGACAGTCGAGGCCTGTTTGGTTAGAACTGGCAACTTGTCTCTCCTCCTCACCTCTCAGCCAGGACTGACATGCTCCTGCCCTGCCCGCCTGCCCCTGCAGGTGGGTAGCCTGCATGCTGAGTTAGTCTGCAGCATTTCCCATGGACCTGCCACTCAGTTAATCTGAAGAGACAGCAGCTTTGAAAAAGGAGGCCTTTCCTCTTGGGCCTTGATTCCATGTCAATGCTGCCAATTCTGTTAACTGAGAAAAGGCAACCCCTGCAAAACCAAGGAGAAAAAGACAGTCTGTCTTGGAGCAAGAGTGATCAAGATAATGACTGGAAAGCATCTCTTCGTAAACGCGTCCTCTGTTTCTGCTTGGGCAGTGTTTTGATGATCTCTTTCTACACAATGAACCACCCCACAAAGTGGCAGCCATCATTTTTCTCTCTCTCAATTCTCTGGGTTGAACCAGGCGGCTCCTGTGTGCATCATGGGTATGCTCCCTCGTGTGTTTACAGCCAGATGGCTGCCGGGCAGAGTCATCTGGAAGCTCGGCGCTAGAACACAAGGCCTCTCCCACTCCCCACGAAGCCTCAGGCCTCTCCTTCCCAGCCTCTCCACCGAAGAAGTTGGACTTGGTACCTGGTGGCGCAGGTCTCAGAGAACACATAGGGGAAACTAAAGACCAACTCGGGGTTTAGCCACAGAACAGGCACAATGGTATCTTGTCCCAGGGCCAGTCAACAGCGGAGAAGTAAACTCCAAGTCCTGGTTAGAATGCGGGAAGAAGGAGATGAGCCAAGAATCTACGGCCATCTTGAATTCCCCTCAGGTGGGATTTGGAAGGACAAGGTTTTCGATACTCTTCAGCAGGAGATTTCCCTTGGCTCTGGTCCTCCGTCCTTAGGTATAATTCTTTTGGATTGAGTTATTATTGGCTTGATGTTCTTTAGAATGTTGACATCATTTGGCCTTGCAAATCCTTCCCACTACTCTGTATTTTCAGTCCATTGATATTTAGTTGATATTTCTTTTCCTTAGAAGATGGAAAAATGTGCCTCTGTGTGTACAATCATGAAGAAACAAAGCAAGTGCTGTATCAGGAAAAGAAAGGCGTTAGATGGCAGCCTTATATAATGCTGCAAATTCTAGGAATTCAAGCTATCTTTGGAGGCAATGTCTGTTAGTCCATAAGAAAATAACAGCAACAAGAACTGAAGAGATACTGGGACATTTTAGTCAATAATTAGTATGGCCTGCTGGTTTCAGGGGCTGTTTTGAGTGGAGAACATATTGCAAGAGGAAATTCCCATCTTGCCACCCTTTTCATCAAGCCTATTAAGCTAATGATTTTATTTTAACAATGGCTTTCCCCACAGCCAGCCTGTCTTGGGTATAGACTGCCAGACATGGTTACTAAACACCCAGAGATTCAAGCAATTATAGAAGATGCTATTTTTAAGTTCTCTTGCAATGTCTCCTGGGTGATAAGCCGACTAACATCAGCCCCACAAGTTCTGGAAGCTTCTGCTTTCACCGGTGGAGACCTGGTACTTCTGAACAGGACTTATCCAAGAGTTGGAAGCCAGGGCGACTTGTCCTTCTTGGAGGAGGGGGTGGGAGATCTAGAACCCCAGGTAGGACTCAGGGGTGGGTGACAATGTGGCAGTGTCCTCACTGCTAATAAGAGCTTTCTCTTTCTCGAGCTGCCATTGGACAGCTCACTAGCATGCTCTTCTCTTGCCTTGGTCCTGCCTATGACCCGATATACTAAGTGAGTTTAAAGTTTCTACCAGTTTAAAATTGCACCTGGAGGCAGTTAATACCCTTGGACAAAATTTCCGAGTAGATGAGGTTAGTGCTCAGAGACATCATGTCCCTTTGGATGTGTTTTCTCCTCTGGACTTTCTCTCCCCACCATACTCCCTGTTGCCTTCAAACTGCCCCCATCACCATCCTCATTTTAGTGTGAGCTTTATGTTCCCCGCCGCTCCCTGTGTTTATGCTCTGAGTCTCTGCTCACTGCTTCTCTGCTCCCCTCCTGCAGGCATTTGAATTTGGAACTAGAGTGAAGGCAGTGGCCAGCCTGCCTGCCACCTGCCTCCAGTCCTCTTTAAACGCAGGAGATGCGCTGGTTAAAGAACGACAGGGGCAGATTTACAGTGTGAACGTTCAAAAGGAGGCAGTCTGGGCGGAGGAGAGCTGGGTCCACCCACCTCCTCTAGACTAGGGCCCCTTCCATGCCAGAAACAGCGATCATAATTGCCGGGGGCGGCGGGTGGGGTGGGTGGGGGTGGGGGTGGGTGTCATTTTCCCAGTCAGCCCTACTTGAGCAAATGGTGATGGGGAGAGTTCGAGCCATCGTCTCTTGGTCTCTGGACCTGCACATAAGCTTTGTTTAATTAATCAAGTTTTCCTCTGGCAGGAAGAAAATATACTGACCCATCTGGGAACTTGTTTCTTCTAGAATTTGAATTCTCTGCAGCCCCTGGCTCCCACCTGCAAATAGGGTATCTGTCAGGGCAGTTTCCAGTCCACAGGGTGTGATTCTTTGAATTAGAGATGGGGTTTTTCTTAGGGCAGATTAATTTTAACCCAGGAATGTGCTGGTGGGTTCAGTGCCCTCATGCCCTCCCATGGGTGCCCTCACACAGACAAGCTTCTCACTGCTGAAATCGCACAGCAAAGGCCCACTGTCATATGGTTTGAACAGAGATCTATCATTTTTGTCTACATTATGTTTTGTTCCAGAGAAGACTTGAGGCCATTTCTAAGAAAGTACAAAATCAAATTGAAACATTACACATAAATGAAAATCAGACTCAAGGAAAATGTAAACAAAGAGAAGTTTGAGTTTTGTTTTTTTAAAAAACAAGAGAAAGTCAGAGTTCAGCCATACAGACGGGAGCAGTGGTTCTGAACTGCAGCTGCACATTGGAATCACTTGGGAAGCTTTAAAAATATGTCTGGATCCTAACCACCATCCCTACCTACCAAAATCCAGAGATTTTGACTTAACTGGTCTGGGATGTGGCCTTGAGATTCTTAAAGCTGCTCAAGTGTTCTAACCTGCAGTTGATGTTGAGAACCATTGGCCTAAGTGGAGCATACCATTAGGAGAATGAGAATACAAATTAAAAGGTGAGCTTCCCAGCAGCTGAAGTAAAAAGGGAAAGCTGATGGCTTTCATAAAACACATCGTCTCAAAGATGAGAAGGCTTTTTCTGCTTCCGAAGTCAAAAGGAAATCACTAAAATGTGTGTTCTTCCAACATTTTCTATGCATGTGTGTATGCACAAAGTCTTTGAGCAATGCATATGTATTAGTGTATACCTTTTTATACAAATAAAATCTCATAATATTTGCTGTTCTGCAACTTGGTTCCTTTTTTACTAGTATGTCCACACATAAATAGTTTTTGAACTTTTTTTTCAGACGACCTCAGTGTAATCCAGAAGAGCGTAGATGGCATTTAATCTCCCCTTTGGTAATTTTTAAGATAAATAATGCTGCTGCTTCTGTCTTTGCAAATGTTAAGTTTCATTCTGTGAACCCTTCCATCTTGGCTCAGCACTAGCAATCCTCAGAACAAGGGAAACCCAGAAATCCAGGGTCAATGATGGCATGGCAGCTTTACACAGAGCTTGCAAAACCCCTCTCAATGGCAAGAGATGTTAGCAGGACCCATGTGATGGCGGGGGGTGGGGGGGGGTCTTCCTTTCCAGGGACAAAACTGGATTTATAATCTGTGACTACTTTTTCAAAAATGAGGACCCACACAACTCTGTAGGGAGCTGTAAGCATGATTTCTTCTCTGTAGATTAGCGTTTTCTCTGCAGAAAAAGTGGGGCACCTTAGTACTGCAAATGATGTCAGCCAGCTGTGGCTGGATGTCTCCAGAGTCCATTACTTTAACCCTAAGAGGCAGCAAAAGGGGACAGAACACATCTGTCTTTTAAGGAGGTGCCCCACCTACCTAGATAGAGGGGCAAACTCCTGTTCACTTGCCTCTTCGGTGCAGCGTACTGGTGACATCTGTCCACGTGCACGTCCAGGAAAAGCCGTGTGGACACGCTCAAATGTCATTCGGCTTGGACTTAAATGAAGACCAGAGGCTTCTGCTGAACCACGCGCCCCCACTTTGTGTTTCAGTGATCTAAACGTCTCATTTTTTAAAGAGTCCACATGGGCCCACTCAGAAGACAGTGCTGCCCCTACTTTTTGGCAAGATGTCGAAGCCACATCCCCATGCCATGTGTGACAACGACAAGCTACTTCTAGACACTCCCTGCGGGGAGATTGGTGCTTTTCTTTTTTTCTGGTTTCCATGCATGACAACCAGTCACTATCCTAAGCCCCAAAATCCCTCTGCAGCCCAGGCTTCCTTCAACCCCTCTCCCAAACCCCACTCTGGTTTAGTGCCTAAGGCTGGTGCCTGGTCGCCAGGACCCCGTTGCAGTCCCTTGACCGAGGTCTGTTCTGGTTGGTCACTGCCAAAGCTCTTAAGATGCCAGACTCTCGCTGCTGTAACCCGGCATCTACAGCCACATTTGGCACTGGGTTGGTCCTCCATAAATATTTGTTCAGGGAGGACACGGATCACAGGCTCAGCACAGGCCCTGGCTGGAGACCTGGCTGCTCATTAAGCAAAGAAGTTGAACTGAGACGGTCCCTTTACTTGTGAAGACTTGACACCGCATCTCTGGATCCAGGGACAGCCCACCCAGGAGGGCCAGGCTCTGTCTGCACTTTAACTCCAGGGAGGGGGTCCTCAGGGCCAACCCTCATGCCCCTCCACGCTGCCTGCTCCTGCATCTCCCGGCTGAGCCCAGGGTGAAGCTGGGCCCTGATAAGGCCCCTGTGAGCGCTCCATCCGGAGGAGTTCAAGTTCACTCGGCAAACACTGGTGCTTGCCAGCAAAGAGGAAGGACTCCTGTCCCTCCCCAGTCCTTTCCTCCTCTTTTTCTTTTTTAAAACACATTCAGAAGTGTTTTAATGGCTGTTGAAGGAAATTATTGCTATAGCAATCACGGCTCTCTGTGTGAAACGCCTTCAATAGTCCATGGTCTCCCTCAGAGGGTGGGGGGACATTTGGATATTAAAATGCCACTGAGCTACATCTGCTGACAAGCAGCCACTAATCATCTCTAAAGGCAGCGGGGGACGGACCCCAGGTCCTCAGCTCACCGATCCCTTCCCGAGGCGGGTTGAGGCCAGATGGTGGCTTCTTAGGCAAGGACAACAGAGAATGAGGAATAAAGAGGTGGAAAAGGATCTGGCATGAGGCCAGCACACAAAGAACCATTTGCTTACCCTCTCTGCTCGAGGTGAGCACAGACCGGGTGCCTGGCGTCCGGGAGGTCCAATTCACAGTTAAGTGGTGCCTCGGAAGAAGCATGTGGCTTCTCATCTGCAATTACATCCACAGACTGTAAATTCTTTTTATAATTTTTTTGGTGAGAAAGAAATTGACTTTGAAACTTGAGCAGGCTCTACATGCAGGCTTCCGGGAAGTCAGCCGTCGGACCCACTGGGTCCCATCTCCTGTGTCTCCATCCTCCTCTGACCCAGGGAGGCCGGCCGACCTGCGTCAAAGGGTCCCCTTTCCACTGCCTTCCACCCACTCTGGCCAGTGAGAAGCAGCACAGGGGTGAGGAGGGCGGGCAGAGCGCAGGTCAGGATATTTATGCCCAGCTCACACCTTGGAGGAGCTTGGGGGCAGGCATTCATCAGCTCTCAGGGTTAATGTGGGGTTGAGCAGATGACCAAGGCCCCATACCATCCCCAATAGGCCTCCATTCCTGTTGAATGGCTTGCCCAGTCCGATGGCTTCTGGAGTCTGAAAACTGCTCCCTCATGTCAGGCCTAGGGGCAGTCAGAGTTCCCCTGCACCCAGGCACAGCACTTAGAGCTAAGTATTCCTTGTGGGTCTCACCATCCCCAAGCCCACCTTGTAAATTGCCTGTTTATTACACTCCTCAGCCCACCCAGCTGGAGAGCCCATCTGTTTCCTACCTGGCCCTGGCTATTCCGTGGGGTCTGTATGTGCTTCTCACAGACCTTTCACCGACCTTACAACACCAACTCCTCCGCGACGGAGACTAGGCTATGTGACTTACCCATGGCCAGTCAGCGGGCATCTGGATATCTAGGCATCAAAAGCGATCTGGTCTCACTTCCAAGTTTCAGCCCTGCTCACTGCCCATCGGGCCTCTCAGAGGTCATGGGGGTCTCTGCCTGTGGCTCCCCAAACCCTTGCCTCAATCTTCTCTCCTCTCCAGCTGCTTTATGAACTAAAGTTTTCTTACCATCCTTTTTTAAAAGGCACTTCAACACCTGGATTTACTTGGTTCCAAATCACTCCAAGACACATCAGAACCTACAGATGACAAGGCATCGAGCAAGCAGCAGGTGGCAGGGAATGGTGGCCCCCGTATCACCCTTCAGCGTGGGGACACGGTGGGTACTCAGGAGTGTTCTGTGGAGGTGTGGTCCCAGCCACTGGCGCCTACACACCCACAGTGCAGGCTAAAGCCTCCTTTGGAAGTCCTTTTAATACTAGCACGACCCACCTGTCTTACGGTAAAGCATACCTCCCCAGGAAAGCAATCCTAAGATACAGAGGCTGAAGAATCTGGATTTCTGATGCCTTCTCTTATATAAGCAACTTGCGTATTCTAGGTCAGTAGGCCACTCTGCAGCAGGCAGCCACCAGGAAACCTGCTACTTTCTCTTAGCTCTGAATCCCCTCGGGGCAGTGCTACCTAAAGAGTGGACTTCTGACAGTTCCAGTGTGTGGACTGCTAGGTAACAGCGTCATGAACCGAGTTGAGACCAGAGGACTCACCTCACTGAACAGGTTGGAGAACCAAATTTTTGTCTCTGAGGGATTGAGGATGGGGTGGGGTAGAAATCTAGTTCTTCAACCCAAGAGTTTGAGAAGCAAGGCCTTAGAGCCAAGTAACTGCTCTAGTCAATTCTGAAGCCAATAAGAAAGGAGAAAAGTACATGGAAGAGGCAAGGCACTCTCCAGATCTTAAAGTGTTAACCTGGACGCAGTTCCCTTTCTTTTACTCACATTCTCTTGGTGAGAAAATTTCAATATGGCGCACCCCTTGCTACAAGGGAAATTGGGAAATGTAGTCCCTAGCTGGGCAGCCTGTGTCTCACGGCAATAGTTTACCACAGGCCATGAGAAGAATGGATTTTGGTGAATGGTTAGTTGTTCTTGTTACAACACCCTTTGTTATCATCCATTCCAACTCAGCTTGACCAACTTTCTGCTTCTCTCCTAACAATCTTGGCTAGAAGTCTTTCCAGCACTCTCAACTCTTAACTGGGACATTCTGGATGTAATGCCAGAAGAAAATCCCAAAGCCTGCTCTCTAGGCCTGGCCCTGGCCACGATGGCTCCCTGATCTGGAAGAGGCTGCTTCACTTCTCGCTTCAATCCCCTCCCCTGACAACTGGGGATAATGACGTTTATCAGGTAAAATCATTGTTGGCTATGGTGATACATTATTTAATAACAAAAGGCAACCTTTATGAAGCATCTACCAAGTGCCAGGCACTATTCTATGTATGTCATGTGCATTCATGCATTTAAACATTGGTCAGCCTATAGAGAAGAGCTGTTGTTCTCTTCATTTTGGAATGGAAAAAAGTGAAGGACAAAGTGGGTAGGTCATTTTCCAGGGGTCCATATCCTATTCATAACCGCTGCTGTCCTGCTTCTTTAGTAGACAGGAAAAGGGTATAGTGAGTATTTTACCCTATTTTTGTTCAATTTTTCTGAATTTCTGCTTTAATTCATGGTCTCTCTGGTCTGTCTCTCTATAAGATGAAGAATTCCATTTAGGAATAGGTCATTTGTTTTTCATTCTCATGTCCCCCACAATCTGGTAGCCTGCTGCTTTCACATAGGAAATGCACCGAGACTGTGTATGGACACATCTGGGGAGCTACAACCACACACTTTATTGAATTCATGATGCTGTAGTGGAAATGGCCTTCATTTTCCATCATCACACCTGGCTGATGATGGCAAACGCCCTCTCTCTCCTCAGTGCAAGCTGTGCTAGATTGGACAGGTTATTTACCCTCCTAACCTCACAGAGCAAGCGCCCACTTTCTCATCATTAAAATGGGTGTCATAAAGTGAAGATTCGTTCTTCAAGTCAAGGCTGGCTGTGTTAGAATCTTCTGCCTCTTGTAGGTGATAAAAATCATTCATAACTAATCAGGGAATGGATGACTGGCTCACACAGCTCCCAGCAGAGATCAGGGTAGTGAGGAAAAGGGACAGACAGAGTAAAGCTCGGCTGGGTTTGCTGTGCTGCTTAAAAGAGAGATACAAGCAACAGTCCCACTCGTGAGCAAGCACATTAATGAGATTTTGGACAAGCTCAGAGTTGGGTAGAGGTGGAGAAGGACTTTTTCTGTTTGTGAAAGAAATGGAAAAAATCTAAGCACTGTGAAGTTTTTGGACTCAATAGGATTCGAGGACTGAAACAACACCCATCTCTGAAGCAACTCTGTCTGCCATTTTGGCTTTCTCCTCAGGCTCCATGTGGTGACAAGATGGCTACTGACTACTCAGTCCAAACTCTTCACAGTTCATTCCTGAACCAATCACTGGCCAAGGGAATGAAACACACTCGTTGACTTTGGTCTCCTTCAGGCCTCTGTACCCTCTGACTTCATGCCATCTTCCTCTTCTTCTTGCCTACTCTATCTCTGCCATATCACCTCCTTGTCGCTCTTCCAGCCCTTCAGACAAGCCCTACCCCAGGGTCTTGCACTTGCCTTTCCCTCTCCCTGGAGCGTCCTTGCCTTAGAAGTCAATTGGCTCCTTCCAGTCTTTGCTCAAAAGTAACCTTCCCAGTGAAAACCCTGGACATACATTTCAGTACACTGATGCAAGAATGCACACCCTTCCTCGCCCTGTCTCTTGCTTTATTTTCTCTACAGCACTTTCATCATCAGATCAAAGCCAAATAAACAGCGAAAAAAGGTGTGTTTGCTGCCACTGCACCAGAGGAAAGTAAATTCCACAAGGCCAAGGATTTTTGTCTGCCCTGTCTACTCATTTATCCTCTGCACCTAGAATAATGCCGGCACATAGCAAGTTCTCAATAAGTTCTTGAATGAATGGATAACAAGGTTACATTTTCCAGTACTGAGATCCCGTTAGGGCCTCACTTGAAAGTCAGGACTGAGGTCAAGGAGAAGTAGTTCCCTGACTACGTTAATTGGTCGGGAGGGCTGTCTACCAGCAGGAGGGTGACTGGCAGCTTAGCCTCCAGAGCAGCAGATGTCCAGCTTCCCCGATCCCTACACACACCACACACACACAT
>RJWH01009004.1:0-25911 GCA_004363575.1 Solenodon paradoxus | reverse complement strand
GAGGCATCCAGAAAGCAATGGTTTAGTACTAGTCCATATTACTGAATGTATCACACTGTGGGGGTTATTCTGTCTCAACTCAGATACTGTGATTCTATTGTCGTGGTGAGTCTGCACATTGGGCTCTACAACTCATCCATCATGCTGTTGGAGGTAGTAGTGAATACATATTTTGAAACCATTTATGAGAGTGTAATCTTTTTATAGATCTAAGTGTATATTCCTGGTTCCAAAATTGGATTTACCAAGCATGAATGCGCTTAACTTGATCCCATGACTTTTGTACCCACACATGGCACTTTGCTTTCAACTCAGAAAATGTATCTCCTTGACAATTGTGCTCAGTTACCCATGCTCTTAATCCAACTGGAGCTATATATCATTAGATTAATTTTATTCAATAAAATTATTACCTGATAATGACATGCATAAGTAGACATATAGTAGACTATCTATATTAAAATATAAACGTACTGAATAAAGTAGCAATGCAAAATTAATTGTACATATTGCAGAGGTTAATTTCTACACAATTCACAAAAGGGAATGGTAGCTTTAATTACTTTTTCACATATAATTTTAAAACATTAATCTTCCTGATCTTAAATTTATTTCTCATGGTAATTTGGTATAACAATCCTAAATCAATGGAAGTTTTGAGAGCTAAGTTAAACATGTAGAAATAGTTTGCAGAGAGCAAGAAAACTTTCATGGTTAAAGAATATAGGGTGGTACAAGTGGTTATAATTTTTTTAATGATTTTCTTCCAATTAAGTTTACTCAGTTAAATTTACATATATGTGTACACATTCTCAATACTAATTCAATCTTTCATATTGAAAGGCATTTAAAATTGAGAAGCAAGAAATAAAAACGATGAGTGGTTAAATTAACATGAAATTAAATAAAGGTAGTCATGTAGATTTTAAGTAAAATGAATAACCTTAAAGGCAATCGTCACTTACATTCCATATATTAATAGGCAAACACGTGTAATTCATCTATATTATATGTATGTATCATAAGTAGAGTTCCAGTACCAGTTAATAGAGCAGAAGCTCCTACTGACTTGTTTTTATTTTCTATTGTGGGAAATCTACACAGAATAATCTTATCCAAAGGAAGTATAATGAGTGAATTGCAGGGGTTTGATTCAATTTTGTCAGAAATGCTTACTGGATAAATATCTGCATTGCATTCTTATTGTTCCTCTAAGAAATCACGACGCTAGGTTTTTAAAAGAAACAATTTATGTCCTATAGGTTGGATGGTAAGAAGTCAGAAATGAGTCTCAATGGGAAAAAATTAAAATATATGCAGACTGGTTCCTTCTAAATCTCCAGGAGAGAATCTGTTTCCTGTTATTTTCCACTTTCTTGTGACTACATGCATTCCACATTCATGTCCCTTTCTCCATCTTCAAAGTCAACACTATGTCCTGTGCTGATGTCTCTGTGATTGCAACTATTCTACCTTCCTTCTCCACAGTCAGACACCGTGGTGATTATCCTATCAGATTCAGATGATTAACATTATTTCATCTGTCAGTTTACTTTCCCGTTATGTAAAAATATGTTGAATATTTCTGAGGATTAGGTTACAGAAAATATTTAACTTATTCCTCCAGGTAATCTTTTCAGATAGATTAGATGGTATCACGCAAGGGTCCTTATATTTAAAAAGAAAAATCTTTTCAGAAGCCTAGCAGTTGATATAATTCAAGGGTCCTGATATTAAAATCAAAGCAGAGTTCACAACAACCACTGGAATGAGTGAACACATGCCTGTTTCAAAATTATATATAAAGATAGTATTTGTTAAAAAACTCCCTACACCTGATTTTGTTTCCACAGCCTTGTTACCCAAACGATGGTCCACAGGTCAGGGATACAGCATCAACATCTCTCAGGAGATTGTAGATTTCTTAGGTTATCGATATACACATCAAAGTTGAGAAGAGATGGTTTTGGGTAGGTTTTCATACCCTCTCACGCTTGACATAATAAATATATGTGTTGGGTTCTATCCTGTGGATTTTCAGTATTTGGCAACATCCTTGAGATACTGCAGCATATGCAGGAGAAAAAAATAATCTCTGGTTGACAATCGGTGAAAACAGTTTGAGAATTGGAAGCATCTTTGACTTAAAATTGAATGACTATTCCATCTTTTCCTCAGATTGTGTCTTTATGATGACCATAAAGTTACACCAGCCACATTCCTGTAATGGCGTTTACAACAGTACTACTGCATACAATGGGATTTTGTAAAAATTATAGAATTTAGATTTCGTTTGGGAATTTTTTTTGAAAACAACATAAATTTTATGAAAAAGTGTTTGTGGGGTGATTACACAATAACAGTGGAGGGAAGCATTACCATCTGAAACGAAAGCATGGTGGCATGGGAAATCATGGAGGATTTGGGGATTCTTTATGACACTATGCTTTGTCTATCTCCAAATACAAATTCTTCTCAGATGAGCAAGAACAATTCTTAAGCCAGTCTTCAAAGTCATCTTGAGCCTGGAAACACTTATATAAAGGAAACTCTTTAAATGAAGTCGAACAACAAAAGTGGATGCTCCCTGGTTGAAGAAGCAGGTAAAGAAGCCTTGATTACCTGTTCTCCAGTCTTCATCTAACTCTATTTCCACATAGTCCTGGGTGGAGAAAGCATGGTTTGAAAGCCACTAAAGGTTTTCATCTTGCTCTGCCTATAAATAAACCAGTAGACTATGGAAATATTCATTTTTCATTCATTTCCCAGCAACAGACTAGCTGATTTTCTCCCAAACAAGAACCTTAAAATTTCTCCCTTTCCCTACCATCTATTTTACCAGTCCACTTCCCCTCAAAATGAAGTGAGGCTAAAATAATTACATTGTTTTAGGGCAAGTTATAGGTTATAAGTTAAAAAGATCTAAATGCATCTATTGTCATTACCAAATATTCTATAACAAGGATCTGTGTCCCCACTACTTAAATGTTTTGAAAATCCAAGTGTTTTAGTCAAGACAGATTCCTCAATACTAGTAACTTGACAAAGCTTTTACTCAAGGATGCGATAGAGGGATAGGAGGGTACACCTCTGGAGGCTAGAGAATTCATGGAAGAGTAACAAACACTGGATTCACTTGATTTCTCATCTCATCTCTTGGAATCAGAAAAAAAATTAAGAAAAATTTCCTTCCTGTCCAGAGAAATGCCCTCAGGGAAATCATGTGCAAGAGGTTGGTGTTATTACAAAAGGAGAATGTGCATACTGAGTAGATATATAGAGCTGTAAAACTGACTGTTGATTTCCTTCAGATTCTACAATTTTGAGGTGTCATGGGCAGGATTGTTGCCCTTGAACTTCCACGTCTGGTTCAAAGACCAGCACTTTATCTCTTCCTACTAACCTATCTAAGGACATAGCTTCTGTCTCCATCATCAATTATCCAAGGAAAAATTCAGACTTCCATATGGAGATGTTCTACTCAGAGACCTCATCCAGGTGAGTCTGAGCCTCCTGTAGGAATTTCAGGAAAATTTGAGAGATAAGGAAGCTCAGAAAATTTATCTGAGTTCATCTGTGATCTATTTTCACATTTTTGTTGAAGTAACTTATTCTGCAAATTGAAATAAATTCATATGTTCAATTCCCCATATATGCAGCTTTCCCATTCCTCAAATATATGACAACTACCCTGCCCTCTACCACATCAAGCATTCTTCACCATTACCTGAGATCTTAATCACCCTAGAGATGAGAGATTGATATTTTCTTTGCTTAGTTGATATATTGATTTATAGTTTGTTTATTTTATTTGTTAAAAAGAGAAATTCCCAGGGCGGTAGGATGACACCCCTTATTCCTACATTGTTCAAGGGTCAGTCTGTTTCAGGGGTAAGCGTTTGCCTTATGCCTACATATCCCTATTGGCCAGTGTTGTCTTCTAATGGTTAAAATTCACAATGTTCTAATTTTAGTTTCTTCAAGGACAGAGTGTTTAAAACAATTTGTGGAGTTATGCCAATTTTTTTTTCACATTTCGGCACAGGAGCTTTCCTAAGCATGATGACTCTTCTTGAGTTCTTAACCTAAATATATAACCTCACAACCATTCACATATACTGGAGAAGAATTATGCTTCTTGTAATTTCTCTTCCTCCTCTGTTTCTTTTGCTTGTTTTAATCCATTCAATTGTCTATTTCACTCATTTGTTTACTGAGTATACAGGAGTAATTTTAGAGTAATTTTCCTTCTCTTCTTCAGAGTTTGAATCTTGGGACTAGGTATCCTTACTTATCTTATTTCATTGTATTGGAGGAGAAAACCCTGGATGTAAACCAAAAGACTCAAGACAGGCAGAGCTTGAATCAAACAGCACAGACTCAGAGCCTGCAACATCTTATCACTTAAATCCAACGAAATTGAAATTCTTTGTGATTAGGTCCACTCAGTAAACAGCATGACTCCTAAAGTAATTTTAATTAGAAAGTCAGTGTTGCTGTTCTTATCTGGGGTCACTGCTTATTGTAAAGTGTTAAAACAGTGACCCAGGGGATCAAGTATTTGTGCTCATACTCTTAACTAAGATCTTCTTGCAAATTCATAGGTTTTATTAATTTTTATTATGTTCACATTTGCTATGTTTATTTTAGGATATTGAATTCACACCACAGTCAGTATTTCACACCACACCCACTGCTAAAATTCCAGTGTCCTTCACCCCTGTGTTGTTCCATCTTTTCTTCTCTCTCTCTCCTACCTTCTTGATAGACATAGTCTTTCATTTGTATTTTTTGCTAAGTCTGCCTGTTTATTTGTGTTGTTTCATTATATTCCACATAGGAGTGAATCCTTGCTGTGCTTCCCTTTTCTTTTCTGATTTATTTCAATTAAGATGATTCCCTTCAGGTCCATTCAGCTTTTTGCAAAGGGTAAAGCTGAATTGTATTCCATTGAGTATGTAATCAAAAGATTCTTTATCCAGTGATAGGTTAATCGGTGTTTAGATTATTTCCATGTCTTGGCAATGGTGAACCATGTTATGAACATGGAGGTACAGATTTTATTTTCTCATTAGAATTTTTCTATTCTCTGAGTATATTTAGAGGAGTTGGTTTGCTGGTTTGAACAGTAGCTCCATTTAGCAGTATTTCGATACTAAAAGAGAAAGAGGTAAAGAGATTGAGAGAATGAGGTGATGATTGGACAGAACCACACAAGTATAATTGTTGAGAATGAAGTGATAGAAATCCATTTACATGAGACTAACGGGCTAATAGTAATTCCAGTAAAAGTAGAACATATCTGTGGAGCTCTGCAATTAAAAGGAATAGGAAGTATTAGGGAACTATTTGCTGTGGAGTATACGTTATAAAGTGTGGGGCTTTAATTTAAAAAAGTTTTTTTTGTTCACGCTAGGTTGTTCCCCCTCACCTGGACTCGATTCCAGCATGTGTGGTCTGTGCAACTCCAGAGGAGAATGACCTAACTTCTACTCTACCAGGGCACACTGGGGTTTTTAATTTTTAAGAAGAGGTATTTATGATCTGTAGTTATTTAAAAGAACCAGACTAATTGTGTTGGGTATGACCCTGCAAACCATTTCATCAGTCATTCATTTCAATCTCTTCTCTCATGTGGAATTTTCACATAAATATTAAATTGTATGTAATAGATTAGTAGAAACTAGTACTAGATTATTACTTTGCCACATTTCATTAATGGTAGGCTGCATGTATTTTTTTTACTTATTTAAAAGAAAGGCTACAAGCAAAAATGAAGGCAAGTAGGTAGGCAGGTAGGACAATAGAGGAGGAAGAAGCACTTTATTTCTTTCATTTAGTTTTTTAACTTGGTTGTTCCACCCTGGCTCCAAGTCTTGAACTGGGGACCATTGTATACATGTGGACTACACTTTGGTGGATTAAACTGTTAGTCAGTAGGGCATGTTACATTTTTCACTTTGAGAGGACTTTACTTTCTTGTAAATTGACTATGTTAGCTTTTTGCAAGCTTATTTCCCGGGACATGAGATTTTCTTTATGGCATACTATGAAAAAAAAAATTGGATTTTTACCGTCAGTTAAGTTTTTGCCTTTAATGATTATATTGATGGAAGTAGTATTAGGGGAATGTTTGAAAATATATACATTTTGTGTGATCTTCTTCCAGTCAGTCTTATTGTGTCTTCATGGAAATTTTAATCATAGGATGACCTTCAGTTTTCTAAGTAGTAATTGTATCTTTTATCCTCATCCTATTTCATTTTGCTTTTCATTATTGCTACCTTCTCTAATATTGAGATCAGATCTCATTTCATCAAGAAAAATTTGACAAGTAATATTGTGTCACTTTAAGGAGTCCTCATATTGACTTGATGTATTTATATATTGCCGGATGATCACCACTATGACACGAAATAACACCTCTATCATGACACATAATTTTTTCTTCTTTTTGTCCAGAGCTACTAAGATTAGTCTCTTCAGTAGATATTTAGTAGAAATATCTGCTAAAGTATGGTTGACAATTATCACTGTATCCGGTGAATTTGATTACCAGAACTTATTGTTCTTCAAGTTGTTTGTCCCTTTAAGCAACATCTCCCCAGTTCTCCTACTCTCAGCTCCTGCTAACCTCCATTCAAATGTTTTCAGATTGCATGCATAGTGGTATCATCCAGTACTTGTCTTTCTGTCTCTCACTTCTATCATTTAGCATAATGCTTCCATTTCCACCATTGTTGCAAAAGTCAGCATATCCCTTTTCCTCCAGGGAGAATAATACCCCTGTGTAGGTGGATATGCTTCATATTCTTTGTCCATTTAATCACTGATGGGATACAAAGCTAACATACTTCTATCTCGACTCACCAGTGGAAAAAAATGAAAGTTGAAATCAAATCTTAAATGAAAGAGATATTACAGCTGAACATAGAAATACAAATCATTGTAAGAGATTACTAGGAACAATTACATACCAACAAATTAGATAACATAAAAGAAATGGGAAAATTCCTAGAAAAGTGCAGTTTTCAAAGACTGAATCATGAAGAAATAAAAATCTAAATAAACATGTTGATTATTCCCAAGAAAACTGAATTTGGAATGAACCTTTAAACAAACAAAATTACAGGGCTAAATAACTCACTTGAAATTTCTACCAAACATTCCAAGAAATAATATCAAGTCTTACAAAATTCTTAAAAAAATAAGAGTAGCTTATATTCCCAAACTTTATAGGAGGCTAGCATTATCCTGCTAGCAAAGCCCTGTAAGGACAGTACAAGAATTACAGGTCCTTAATCCTGATAAACATAAATGCAAAATCCTCAAGTAAATATTAGTAAACTGAATTCAAATATACATTCAGGATCAAACACCATGACAACATTTAATCTAGGCTGATTCAACATCTGCACATCAATAAAGGAGATACACAATATTAACAAAAATAATGTAAATATCTGCAGAAAAATATCTGACAAAATTCAACATGCTTTGATTATAAAAACTCTAGAAAACGGTTATAGATATACTGACCACAGCACAACGAAGACCATGGAAGAAGAGCCCACAGCTAATTAATTAAAAGGTGATATTTTTAAAACTGTTTCTTTAAAATCGTGGAAACAAAAGGATGCTCCCTCTAGCCCAACTTATTCGACATGCTATTGGAAATCTTAGCCAGAGTCATTATTCAGGATAAGGAAATAAATAATTAAAATAAAAAAGGAAAAAGTAAAACTGCCTCTTTTTGTATATGACATGACATATATGAAGAAAAGTATAAATATTCTACCAAAAAGTGTTAAAAAATAAAAATATATACGCATGTAATATGTATGTAAGAAATAAACATTCAAGAAAGTTGCAGGATAAAAGATCAAGATTCAAAAATTGTGTTTATCTACACTCAGTTAAACTACCTGAAAGAGAAATTACAGCAGTTCCATTTACAATTGCATCAAAATGAATAAAACACCTAGGATACATTTTAATAAGGTGATTAAATATTACCTTAAATAATATATCAGTGAAAATAGCATATCAATGAAAGAAGCTAAAGCGGATATTGAGAAATAGAAAGACATTTCACACTTCACGGCTGGAAGAATGAATATTGTGTAAAAGTGCACTCTATACAAAGTGCTATATAGAGTCAATGAAATATCAAACCCCCAACTACAGTTTTTACAGAAATAGAAAAAAAATCATAAAATTTGTATGGAACCATAAAAGACTTGCGAAAAGTACGCTATGAAAATTCTTGAACATTATTGTTTTAACACCTATTTTTAATAGTGGAATTTCTGGTCATTCTGTCCAACTATTCAAGCAAGAGACAAGCTGTTTTCCACAGTAGCCATACCATTTTACCTCATCACCATTAATGTATGAGGCCAATATTTGATTAAAATATAAAAAGGTAACAAAAACATAAAGGAAATCCAGAAAATTAAAGGAGTACATAATGCAAATCCTATGATTTTACTGGATACTGGGTATCTACTCTGGCTGAATATTTAACCCATACTGAAGTCAGATTCTTGCATAGGCTTCAATCATATATATTTCTCAACTTATAGCCTACACATGATAAAGTAGATATGCTTAACGTGAATATAATCTGGCAAAGCAGAAAGTGAATTTTGGAGTTTAATCCTAATGTTTCCAAAATACTCACTGGAAACAGACACTCTGGGCAGAGCTTCTATGAGATACCCCTTCCTCACACCATATGTGTCCTCTCCAACAAAGGACAAAGACTTCACTTATTGATTTATACTTGACAGAAAGAGTAATTTTTCAGGAATCATTCGGCAATCGAATACTTCATCAAAAAGTCTGTTGTTTCATTTAACAAATGTGAACAAATAAAATGTTTCAGGAACTGTATTAATTATTGAGGAACGCAAATCTTTTGTGCACTTATTTTTTGTATTGTGAATTCACATGCAAAGCATACTGTCAATATTGTAACTAATTTTTAAATGAGTTTCCAATTTGTCACCCAGGAATAAATTTTGTCCCATTTAAAAAAATTTGGGGCACCCATTCTTATTGTCATTATAGTTTTCACTTTCTCTTCCTCATTTCCCCATCTTCTTTCCTTTTTACTATTTCTCTTCCACTTCTTCTCTATCTCATCGTTATTAGTTGTAATGTTATTATTACTATAATGAAAGGTCAGAGTGCCGTGTTTAAATATATGGGATAAGGAAACTGATTGGAATATTTGAGGAACATTTCAACCAATCATCTCTCTTACTATTACAAGAGATTTCCATGATTTCCTAATATCCCTAACTACATGGGATATTTCTGAAGATATTCTGGTTGCATATTCAACTCTCAGTATTTTCCT
The DNA here is from genome assembly GCA_004363575.1 of Solenodon paradoxus. Taxonomy (NCBI): domain Eukaryota; kingdom Metazoa; phylum Chordata; class Mammalia; order Eulipotyphla; family Solenodontidae; genus Solenodon; species Solenodon paradoxus. The sequence continues at coordinate 16,547 of RJWH01009004.1, read as the reverse complement.
TCCTTTCCTTCCTGAAGAGTCCTTCCAAGTGGACATACTTCATTTGCTAAAATGTTCAACATACAGATAAACTCTGTCATTAATTTGGACTGCAACATTATCTTTAACTTAATACTTTAATTTCATGGATATATAACATCATTTTATATAAAACTTATGATACACTTTGAGCATCATAAAGGGACAGTTGTGTCAAAGAATCATTTTATTTTCAGCGAATCATATAGCTAGGTGCCTCTCTTTCAATCCTAATGCATGTAGCATTCCCAGGACCCATGTCTGTGAGACAAAGCTTATATCCCTGTACCCTTTTATATTAAAGATGCAGGAAAGAATGAAGGCAGGATGATAAAGGATGGAGCAACATTTTTATTTTAATTTAATTGTTCACCCTGATTGTTTGCCCTCAGATCCAGAACTCAAACCCAGGAATATACGGTCCGTACTCCTTCAGAAGTCATTGAACTAACAACTGATTTACCAGGGCACACCTCCCTATCCCCTTTTGACAGGCATAGCTTTCCCTTTATTCTGATCCTATTGTGATATAATCAAATCAGAGGCCAGGATAAAAAATAAAGTTGTGATCGTTCGTGTATAAAAAGAAAATTCACCCCCAAATGGAAGAAGCAATCATTCTTGAGTGCCTTACAGGTTAGAGACAATACATGGAAAGAGGTGAGCACCTTTAGAGAGTAGAAATTTCAGTTGAAAAATGGACATACATGGAATTCAAAGATGTCTCCCAAGGGTCAATACTACATGTGTATTGTTTTGCTGCAGGGAAGTGAATATCTCGGGGAGTAGAGTCAAGATAAAATCATTAACGAGACTCATGGGAATCAATCCCCTAAATCCATAGAACTGTGTTTCTGCCACACCTACTTAAGTATCCTTGACTAATTACAGGTGAGGAGAAAGCAGAGCAGTGACTTCTACAGGTCTTCATGATTGAAATCATTGCCTGCCCTTCCTGGAGTCAGATCTTCCAACTTCCTCCATCACCCAAGGAAGAAATTGGATCAGTGAACACAGCCTCTTCACTGATAATATCTGGGTAAGCCAATCATTTCAGGTTCTGGGGAATGGACTTCTTATGGTAGGAACTTCAGGGACATAACAAGAGTAGCAAGAAAAGGAAACTTGAATGAGACAATGCCCTGCCAAATTAGTATCCCTGACTCTGGTGGAGACATTAAATCCAATATGATATCTTTGTTTCTTCAATCTGCCTCCTCTGCTGTTGATTCTCACTCAATAGCAATTCTTCAATTCAGCGTTTCTCGTTTTCCCAACATTGATGGAAAATCTAACATTCCACCCTTTGTGTATTAAGAGGATCAACAGATATTTATTCACTAATTACTGCATGACAGGCACTAAATTGTGTTCTGGGACTGAAGAAGGGAGTATCCATTGTTCATTCTCTCAGGGGGAATACAGTGGAAATCCAGGAATGGCACACAGAAATATAGAAAGGGGCTTCCTGAGATAGCACTGAAATCCCAGTGAGGTGAGTGAAGAATTTGCAAACATGCTTCTAATTATACTGAGATTTGAAGCAGTAGTAGAAGTTTTCCGGTGGATAAAGGGAAAGAGGCAGTAAGATAATAAATATGGAGATGAATTACACAGTCAGGTGTGCATAGAAAATTAGAAATCGTTTCTACTATCTGACATGTAATGAGGTCAGGAGATGAAAAAGAAAACATGAGATGAACTGGGTAAGCTCCACTTGATAGCAAAGTCTTTCTATTTTGGCTATTTTGTTGATTACCAAAATTAGTCAGGGAAGTTGCAGAAGAAATATGCCCAGAAAATGTGTTTAAATTGGGCACAAAGTGATGGCTGATCTCCTCAGTGATAAGGGAGGAGAGAGCATTGAGGATTCTTTGGTATTTTTAAAAGAAACTTTGCAAGCAGGAATGAAGTTGAGCAGGCAGGAATAGAGAGGAAGAAGAAACATTTATTTTGTTATTCATCTTGGTTTTTCTCACTAGTCCTGGCAAACCCAGGACCCAGGGATGTATATGGATGGCAAACAAGTTATCCTCCACCAGAGACAAAAACATAAGGATTGTTGATGTTTTTGAATAGCCAGCAGTAGATCTATTGACAATGTAGAGGGATTTATTAATTAAATGTGTTTAAAACAAAACCTTACCATTGATGTTAATTTATGGATAGATGTTTGTTCTTCAATGTGTTTTCCTCTTTTTTTCTAATCCAGCAATTCCATCAGTTACATGGAAGCTGAAAATCAGACTCATATTTCAGAATTTATCCTCCTGGGACTTTTGGAAGAGGCAGTGCTACAGCCTGTTTTATTCTGGTTGTTCTTGTCCATGTATCTGATCACCTTCATTGGAAATCTTCTCATCATCCTGGCCATCATCTCTGATCCCCACCTCCACACGCCCACGTATTTCTTCCTCTCCAAACTGTCCTTTTCAGATATCTGTTTCACCTCCACCACCATTCCTAAGATGTTCCTAAATATTCATTTGCAGAGCAAGGTCATCACATTTGAAGGCTGCCTCAGTCAGATATACTTTTTCATACTTTTTGGAGCATTGGACAACATCCTCTTGACAGTGATGGCCTATGACCGCTTCGGGGCCATCTGCCATCCTTTACACTATGTGGTCATCATGAATCCTCGGTCCTGTGGCATCCAGCTTGCTCTTTCCTGGTTACTGAGTCTCCTGGACTCTCTCCTAAATGGATTAATGGTCCTACGACTGTCTTTTTGTACAGAATTGAAAATGCCTCACTTTTTCTGTGGACTTAACCAGGTGGTCCACCTGTCTTGTTCTGACACCTTCCTCAATGATCTAGTGTTATACTTGTCAGCAGGCCTTCTGGGTATTATTCCCCTCACGGGTATCCTTTTTTCTTACTCTCAGATTGTAGCCACTGTTTTGAGAATTTCATCAGGTAATGGCAAGTGTAAAGCATTTTCCACATGTGGGTCTCACCTCTCTGTGGTCTCCTTGTTCTATGGGACTGTACTGGGGGTCTATCTAAATTCTGCTGCTTCTCCATACTCCACGGACAGTGCAATAGCTTCTGTGATGTACACGATGGTCACACCCATGCTGAACCCTTTCATCTATAGTGTTAGAAACAAGGATATAAAACAGTCCCTAATGAAACTCTTCAGCTGCAACTGAGTCCCTACCTGACAGACACAATTGCCTCTGGAATACTTGCTCAACAATAACAGGACTTGAACCTCTCAAAGACTAACTCCTGATCTTCGTATCAGTTAGTCATAGATAATTTGTGACTTACCATACACACAGCTTTTAATCTCTTTATTTTTCAAATAATATAAATAATTTTTTGTCTGTATTTTCTGAATAATTTTAACTGTGTTTTCTGAATCAAATGTAAAAATGATTATACCCTGCATGAATTTCATTCAGTGAAATACTTAATACAGTGTATTGAGTACTTACTGAATTTGGGGAAGAAGTGGAGAAATAAAGGTGTACTCCTAGTCATACCAGGGACTTCCTGGATTACCTGGAGAAAATCTTGTGTGATATGAACATCTCTGTGAGCATCATGACTACTGATGTTCCACTCCAGGATCTATCAGATATTGAATGGGAATCACCATTGGATTAAGATTATTATAATCCATATTTGTTCATGTTCTAATTATCTTAAAAGCAGTTCAAACCCTTAGTGAATTATAATTTAAACAACTCTTTGTCTTTATAACACTTATGCTGTTATGATGGAATTTCTGATAACATGCATTATTGATTTTTTTCATTATTTAATAGGAAGACACATTTTAAGGAGATCTCATTTAGCCCTTTCTACCAAAATTGGTTTCACTAGCATGTCATTTTTCCTGTACAGTGTATGACATAAATCTGGGCCGCTGAATTTGTTTTCGAGACCACTGTTGAATCCAAGCTTCAGTCAATGGAGAAAAAGATAATAGACATTTTATTTTATCCCAACGAGCACATGGAATCAAGTTTATGATAGAGCACTTCCCCATGTAGCTGGTTTATGCTAAAAATAGCCCCTTAGTCCATGAAGGAGTTCAGGAGAATTTATTCTCACACATATCTTCCAAGTTTTTCCAATAGAAATCAGAAACATTCTGCAACCATGTGGATAACTAAACCTTGGCTGATCATGCGTTCCATTTTAAATGGGACAGTACTATTTTTTCATATTTCACAAATGTCCTGTCATTTTAATAAAATGTCCATTTTGTCCCATTTTTTAAATTATAGCCTCCAACACAGGGCAAAAGGGGGAGTTGAGTTACTTCAGGCCCAGTCTCTTGATGGGGCCTGAAAGGGGTTGTACTTATGTCCTACATTAAAAATGTCCCTTGCCAGAGATGAGTGCAGCAGGCAGTGACTTCCACTACTCCTCTTGCCCACTGTGAGGAAGCAAGAGACTGGGAAGAGGAGTCCCCTCACACTCCATGTGCACCTGTTTCTTCAAAGGGAGCAGAACACCACACCTCAGTCTAGATACACATTAGTGCTATTGGGGTTATCTCTGGAACTGTGTGGTTGTCTCTGGCACCAATGGTGTTATCTCTGTCACTGTAGAGGTTATTGGGCATCTGACACTGGGATGGTTTAAATGGCTTGTGATTTAGGCAAGACATTTAGAGTGGGACATATAGGGGCAACAAATTTGTCAGCTAAGATGCCTACATTCCTTACAACAGCAATTGCCATTTGTAAGAAGTCCCATTGGACCACACATCATCACTATGTATTTTTGATTGCCATCCATGGCACTTACTTGATGCTGGCCTGATTGCTCTGTTCCTTCTTGGATTGTTCCACTTCTTCCCCTCCCCTTAGTCTTCAGCACATAACCCTATCCTATATTTGCCATACCAAAATTCCATTTTTGTCTCATGGAAATGTGTTGAGCCTATCTAAGCTTCTTATTCACACATTGCATTTATCTCTTAAAGTCCAACAACACGAGATAGCAATGTTCTGATGGAAGGTCTGCTACTTGCTCTCTAACTTACAGAAAACAGTCTTCTTGTGTGTGTTGTTTTCTTTTTTAAGGGAAAGTTGAGGCACGAATGCAGGCCAGTAGAAGCAGGCAGGCATGATGAGAGAGAAGTAAGAAGCACTTCTTTATTTATTTTATTTACTTGTTCATCTTGGTAGTTCCCATTGGTGCCATGAAACAAACACAGCACATTATAACGTATGTGGACTGAGCTCACTCAAACCACTGTCCACCAGGATTCTGATTTATTGGTTCCATGTAGCAGATGAAACTGATGGAAAAGAGACAAAATTAATGCAGATTCAAGATAGACCATTATTAAGCAAATACATAAGGATCGTGTTTGAATTTGCACATACCTTGTTGGTTCCTAGTTTTCTAGCTATTGCTCTTTAGCTGAAAAATGGGGAATTTCATATATCTTTGTCCAGCATATATATATATAAGGAAATACTTGCCTTTGCAAATTATCTGGGTTGATGGGCACAAGATTGCTGGTGGTATTGGGTGTGGTCTTCAATACACACATATGGAGGTGCCATTTCCAGGTGATAAAATAAAGATAGCCATGTGAGCAAAACAAAAAATAAAATTATATTGAAAATCAATCAATTCTCTGACTTTTTCTTCTTTATTTAGCATATAAAGCTGTTATTTTGTGTCAAGGATTGTTAGCGGTCCTGTGAAACAGCAGTCAATTTATTTTCTCATTGAGTTTATTGAGGGAACATTGCGTTCTAACATTATATAGGTTAAAAGCGTACATAATAAATGCACATCTGCATGTAATACAGTAAGTTCACAACTATTTGTTTATCCTTCGCTAAATGCAGTACATCGCCTTCACACAGGTTGCCTGTCCCCCTCTCTGTACCTGCAGCCAATGCTGGACTTTTTTGCTAAAAGTCCATTATTGTTTGATTTAGTTCATTTGCTAAACCTTTTTTTAATCATTGAATTTAGCATGCTTTTTCTAGGATAGGTTTATGTTGTAGAAGCCACGTAAACTCTATAAATAAACTTATTGTATTTCATGTGGTGAATATCAGTAATGACTTTAAGAAGCAAAGTGAAACAATTGCGGTATGTAGGGTAGCATGAGAACATGACCCAGGTCCAATCTTGAAAGTGGGCTCAGTGACTGGCCCAGGCTGTTTCATGATGGACTTTCTGGGATAGCTGCCTCTGGTAGCCGCACTGACTGTACCGAGATGGCCTGCCCTGGACTTCTGCTCTCCTTGATTACCTGACAATTCTCTGTTCTGCCCACTCAGATGCTCCTGCCTGATCACTATCCTCCCTCTGCCAATGCCCCCTATAAAAGAGCCCCTCTCCACACAGGTGGCATGGTAGCTTTCCAGAAGCATGCATGACCGACCACCATCTGGGAGGTGAAAATATGCCTGACCTGCTATCATTGTAACCCCCATTGTGACTACAATAAAGGTCGTGTCCTTACTGTGTCTTATAATCATTTCCATGACTGTCTATTAGGAGGCATTACTCTGCTAGAACGTGAACCCTGCAGAGCAACAGTGTGAAAAGGAAAATGATGAGTCACTCTTATGACTCTCATAAAAAGTCACCTCTGACTGGCTTCCATTGAGCAGATAACCTGAAGGTAGTGGAGATGGAAAACAAACACATATCTCTGGAAAGAGTCCTTAAGGCAGAAAATCGTCAGTGAATCAACCCAAGTCAGGAAAATGTCTGACATCATCAGGAATAGCAAGAAAGATGATGTAGCTTGAGTAAGAAAAACAATCTGGATAAAGGAGGTAAGATTAGAGTAAGAAAACAGAATATATTGTCCAGTTATTCTCGAAAGCTTTGAAGACATGAAATCCTGCACATCAGTGGCTGTCCTTTTTTGTGTTAGGGTCTATTGACTTGTATTTCACTATTCATTACATTACTTGAGAGTACAGTGCAATATATTTTAATTATATATTTGTATATATTATATATAATTGATATAAATTGGTATCTATCTTTATATCATTATATCATGATTTTTTTCTACTATAAACAAAACTTCTTACCCTCAATTTCTACTTGGTCAAAATGGTACCCTTTGTTTTTAGAAAACAATGTAGTTTGAGATTTATGCACAAATCTGTCCTTTGTACCGAAAACTTTCCCTTCCCTCTCCATAAACACACACACACACACACATACACACACACACAGAGCCATGATATTTTGTAATTCAAAGATTCCAGTAGAATAATCATGGAAGTCAAAACCTCAACATTATGCGGTTTTTTACCTTGTTTTTGAAGAAAAATTTTTATTTATTTTGTCTAGCTGTTCATCCCTGTTGTTCCCTCAGCCCCAGAACATGAACCCAGGTCCTGGGGATTTATGTGACTTTTGCCTGCTGGAGGCAGCAAACCAGACCACTACTCTACCAGGGTGTACCCAGTACTACCTTTATTTTTTAATTTATCTTTTATTGTGGTAATTATTCAACATATCAAAATAATTTCCTGTGTATGTTTCCCATTTCTTAGTTATGTTTCAACATGGCATGCCTTCCACCAAATCACCAAGTGTTCTACCCCAGTATCCAGGGGGCTCTGTCACCATGTGCCCCTGCCCACCCCATTCCCTGTCGCTGACCTCAGTTCTGCTGCAAATGTTTCAGGGTTGGTTATGTTACATCTTTTTCTTTGCTTTGTCTATTCACATTCCACCTATGAGTGAGGTCACCTGGTATCTATCTTTCTTTTTTATCCTTGTTTCACTTAGCATGATTCCCTTTAGTTCTATCCATGTTGATTCAAATGACAGGCTTCATCTCTTCTAAGGGCTGTGTACTGTTGCATTGTATACATGCACTACATCTACTTTATCCAGTCACCTGATTTTGGGCACTTTATTCATTTCCAGTTTTTAGCTACTGCGAATAGGGCTGCAATAAACAAGGGGATGTCTAAAATCTCTGCGGATGGGTGCTTTTGTATCTTTTGGGTAGATGCCCAGAAGTGGAATGTCTGGATACTATGGGATTTCCATCTTCGTTTTTTTGAGGATTCTGCTGTTTCCAGACTTGTATAATGGCCAGTCTTTCAGGTGTAAAGTGGTATCTCCTTGTTGTTTTAATTTGCAATTCCCTGATAGCCAGCGAGTAGGAACATAATGTCACATGCCTTTTGGACTTCTTTATATCCTCTTCAGAAATGTGTCTCTCCAATTCCTCCTCCCATGTTTTTGATTGGATTGCCTGTTCTGCTGATGATGAGTTTTATGATTTTTTAAATATTTTAGATTTTAAGCCTGTCAGAAATATTGAATGCAAATATCTTCTCCCAGTTGGTTGGGTTTCCTTTTGGTTTTGGTGATGTTTTGTTTTGTTGTGAAGAACTCCCCATACCTTTCTTAAAAAAAGACTAATTCAATTATATACAAGTCACATTTATTTATGTTGTATTGAATTCATTTATTTACTTGGCTTCTCAGTATACCATATATGAGTGAAATCATAGGGTTATTGTTTTCCCCCATCTGTTTTATTGAGCATGGTTCCTTCTGGATTCATGGTAGTAATGTCCATGTGTATGAAAAATAACCATGCTATTTTGCCATTCCATTCATCAATAAGACAACATGTTATCAAAAATGATACACAAGTTGCAGGATTTCTTCTTCTGGGACTATCTAAATAAGCAGAACTGCATCTCCTCATATTCTGTTTGTTCCTCTCCGTGTACCTGATCACTGTGAGTGGGAAGCTGCTCATCATCCTCACCCCCACCTCCACACGTCCATGTACTTCTTAATCTCCAACCTATCCTTTGTAGACATAGATTTATTGGTTTTGTTGGGAAGAATTCCCCATACCTTTCTTAAAAAGAGACTAATACAATTCTGTAAACTCACACGTATTTATGTTGTCCTTAATTCATTTATTTACTTGGCGTCTCAATATACCATATCTGTTTTATTCACTGTCCCTAAGATGTTAATAAACATCCAGACAGAGAGCTGGATGACTCACATACTTTTATTTTGTCCTACTTTTTATAGGGATGGATGACTCTAGCTTGACTGTGATGGCCTGTGACCACTTCATGGCCATCTGCCACCCCGTGCACTGCGTGGTCATCATGAAACCTCGGCTCTATGGACTCCTGGTCCTGGAGTTCTGGACCATAAATGCCCTGAATTCCTAGTTACGATGTTTAAATATGTTGAGGTTGTACTTCTGTATAGATGTGGAAATCCCACACTTTTACTGTGAACTCAATCACAGCCTCCTACTTATGTGTTCTGACAATTTTCTTAATAACATGGTGATATAGTTCGGAGCTGGGCTACTCGGTGGTGGTCCACTTGTTATTATCTTTTACTCTTATGTAAGATAAGATTGCTTCTTCCTTTTGTGGAATCTCATATCAGGGGAAGTATAACGCATTTTCCACCTGTTCATCTCACCACTCAATGGTGTCTTCATTGTACAGGAATACGAGTGGATCTTAGCTCTGCAAGTGCCCAGGCTTCACACTCAAGTGCAGTATCCTCTGTGATGTACACAGTGGCGACACCCATGCAGAACTCTATCTACAGCCTCGGGAACAAGGACATAAAGGGAGCTTTCAGTAGATTCTTTCAGATGATTGCTAGAAATGGACAAATTGGTTTAGGACAGATGAAGCAGCCATGATTACAAGGGAAATCCTCAGAGCCCAAAATGGAAATATTGAATCATTTTGTGGAAATAGAACTTGTCGCTCTTATTTTTCCTGAATTTTTCATTTCTTCAATATCTTTACACAAATTAAGTATTTCAATTTATGAAGCTCTCTGCTATGACATGCAGGTATTTTCTTTTTGTTTATTTGAGTCTTTCAAAAATTTTCCCATAGTTCAGAAATAATTGTTAATTCCATTTAATGGGGACAACATGGATTATTTAAGAATAATGTTTATTCCAATGACATATCATCTCCAAATTTTCTCTAGTTGTCCTGAGAGGACAATTGTGAGTCACATGACGTACATGGAAAAGAAACTACTTGACAACTAAGTCCATTCATATAATTACATTTTGGAGGAATATATGAAAATATAATTTCAATTGAAGTATACAGTTCTTTCTTCTTTCACTGTCTTACGTAGTCTTGCTGACATGTCAATTTTAATATGCTATCATGTTTTTAAAACTTATCATGTACTTTTATCATTTTATTCATTTTCGTGTCTACAATGCATACCAGAATTACAGGAAAAATTAATTCTCACATATATTACTTTCATGTCTATGTGGGAAGATACACTTGAATAAATACATTGACCTAATGTATTTTTATTGTCATATAGATCCTTAAATACAAAGAAACAAAAATTTAAATGACACTCTTTACTATAAAGATCACAATTTTAGGCTATACCTCCACTCACTGAAGTATGGAAAATTACACCCATAAGTGAAGGGTTCTCTTCACTGAGGTGATGAATAGGTTGGTGCATTTCATATTTTCATACTGGATTATCTCCCTCATTCTGTTTGAAAACTTTCAGTGTGTATCCAGTAGATACACAGATAAGGTGCTTTCTGTGCTGTAGAAAACTTCTGTCCCTTCTAAACTTGTTATGTCCCTAAAGAGATAGTGAATGATTATCAAAGTCACGCATCATATGTCTTATTTTTGCTTAGGAATCTCTGTTACCACATTTCCAGTTCTTGTACAGCAATTGTGAAAGAAAACTGAACACAAGAGTTCGGGAAAGGTTTGATTTATTTACTGAGTAACTGGAGACTGAGACCTAAGTCTAATAGGCACAGTCTCTCTGAGCGAAAGCAAGTTGGGATCCTTAAGGGTGTGTCTGATCTTGGAAGCTACATGATAAGAGAGCATCCTCCCAACAGGTGACCATTGTTCATCTCCATTTCTTCAACGTCTTTACATGAATTAACCAATTCAATTTATTAAGCTTTATTCTCCGACTGATATTTAAGTCATTTACATTTTGTCTATGTTGCTTCTTAATACAAATGTTCCCATAATTTGGAAATATAATTTACCTTGAATAACATGTATTTTTTAATTATCGGTATCAACAACATAACTCAGGACCCAGATCACAGGGAAAGCTGGTGTGTGATACATGAGGGGTTGCTGGTCAGTCCTTGTAGCTCCAGATTCAAGACACCCATGCATCTATCACATTCTGGCTTACAATACACTGATTTTGAGGACTCAGCAAAACTCAGCAACGGACCACAGAAATCTGTAGAATATGAACCCATAACAGGAGGGAGTAGGAGACAAAACACAACTTATTCTTCATGCTCTTAGTGAAATACAAATTTTTTGTTATCTTATTAGGATCTGTGGAATCCTCTCTACATTCATCATGATCAAAGGATGAATCACAAATAAGCTTCTGTTTTGTCAGTGAAGTAAGCAGTGTTGCCATTTTTCCTTGATAAACATGCACATTCTTCTACCCTCCCTAATTCCTTGACAAGAAACCCAAAGATAATCCCTGGTTAATTCCACTACCTAAAATAAACTTGGATAAAAGGTGTCCATGAATGCTACTCCAAGATAGAAACATCTGTCAAAAAGAATGCCACACGCTGTTACAAGTGTTCTCATTGTTGTTTGGTTTGATTATTGCCTTAATTGATGATTTTTATGTAAGAAGTCATTCTAACTTTGATGGCTTAATATTGTGCTTTATCTCTGAAAGTGGGGAGGTATTCCATCTCCACTCAGATATTGTGATTCTGTGGTCATCTATGTCTTTACACTGGGTCTCCATCCTTCACTGACCATGTTGAAGAGGGCAGTAGTATACTTGTGTTTGAAACAATTTAAGACACTTTTATCTATCTATGCACATAGGTTTATCTTGTGATTTAACAAAAAATGGGTTTATCAAAGGTAATGGCCCTAATTTAATTCCATTGTTTTTATGTCTATATATGACACTTGATTTTCTACTCAGAAGATATATTTTCCTGCCATTTATGACTCAACTGCCTATGCTTTAGATACCACCTAGAGTCATACATTATTAGAGCACACTCCCTTCAACTATTTTATTGGAATATAAATATATAGGGTAAATTGTGCATATTGCAATGTGGCATGCCTTGGTGGAGAAGTGGTTAGGTCAATAGCCTCCAAAGAAGTTAGCCACATACCCATTCATTGGAGTCAAATCTCAGATAGAGGAGAAGAAATCTGTGTGAATAAGTAAACAAAAATTTTAGAGGTTTTTTCTCTTCCTCTCTTCCTGCCTGCCTTCCTATTCACATTCATTCCTCTCTGTACATTTCCTTTAAAAAATAAATTAAAATGTAAAATTTCTGAGTTAAAGAAGATATTAGATGTATATAAGATCTATGCATAAGGGAAAATATATTTTAGGTATACATTTTCCATGTATCCTTTTCCATATAATAGCTTAAGGGTAGATAAATCTTAATTTTATGTTACATAATTATAAAAAATTGATCTTCACCACCTTTAGTTTTCTTATTTTGATGGCAATATGGGATAATAAACCAAACTCCATAAATGCTTTAAGAGTTAGAATAAATGTGCTTGAAGGGTATGTTGAGTCAAGGACACATTCATGGTTAAGAAATGCATATCTCTGCATGTGTTTCTTAAACATATAAGCATTTCTCTTTCAAACAAATATACTTGCATATATATGTACCCGTAGACTGTCAATAATACACTTTTTATGTTGAAAGCCATTTGAAAGTTAATAGGAGAAACATAAAAATAACATATGGTTTAATTAACACGATATTCAGTGCATGTCGTCACAAAGATTTAAAACGGACAGACCGAAACTCAAGAGTCACTTGTCTCCAACACCTAAATGTCCAAACACTTCAAATTTGACCATGTGCTACTTATTCAAATGGGAATTCTCTGTACCAGTTATTGTGCAAGAATCTCCAAAGTGACTTTAGAGTTTTTTCTTCTAGTTAATGTGAGACTGCAACACAAAATAACCTTACTCAAGAGATCAAAATGAATGGATTGAGAGAATTCAATTCAGTTTTTCCCAAAACTTTATTGGATTCATGTTTGTATTCTATTTTGATGCTGTAATGTCACCACAAAGTTTTTTCAAAGAGACCATTCTTGTTCTATGGGTTGGAAGTGGCTACTGAGTCTCCAATACTTATGCAATGGTGTTGAATGGAACCAAACACAGGACTTGCAAGGAGAGGGTCATCTGTTTTCTGATGAAAACGCAGATGGGAGTCCTAACTCTCAAATCCTCAGTCTCACTGAGCAAAACAGTCAAAGGTCTTTACCGGAGAATCCGAGCTTGGGAAATGTGTGATAAAGGAGGATCCTCCCAATAGGTGGTCACCTGCTCAGCTCCAGCTTCCATATCATCAACCAAATTCAGGACAGAGATCAAAGGGATGTTGACATGCACTATGTGAGAGATCACTTGTCAGTCCTTGGTTTCTCGAGACACCCAGGCAAAAACAACACCCCAGGTCAGTCTGACTTATAAGTTACTTTGAGACTAAGAAAGATGCAACATGGAAAGTAGAATATAAAATCATATCAGAAGGTAGCACGGGGCAAAACAAAATGCCCAATATGCTCTTGGTCTCATGAATTTTGACGATTGAAAAATTTAACTTTATAAGCACTACGGTTTCAAAAGTAGGAAACCAGAAATGAGTCTTCAGACAGACTCCTGTTTGGTCAAAGGAAAGTACTCCATCTTCAAAGTCATCAGAAGAGAATCGTCAAATCTCTCTTTGATTTCAAATATTCAACTTTCCTCTTGCACAATCTGAGCACATGGTCATCAGATTAAGGCTAGCTCATAAAAATGCTAATTCCATCTGCCAACATAATCTCCCATTACTATAAAAAATAACCAATTCAATATTTCCAAATATTAGGATGCAGACTTTGTGGAGGTTATTCTGCTACCAATTATAAAATATTTTCCCGAAGACTATGGCAAGATGTCGTCCAACAATCCTTACCTGAAATAAGTTACAATGGTCTCTGGCTAGCATAGTAGAAAAATTCTTCCACAATTATATACAAAGCCATGTTTGGTTCAAAATCCTTAAAGTAACTACACTGTACTCCAGCAAAGGCCACAGCATTACTTCCAAATAGTTATCCACAGATGAGACCTACATTCTACATCATGAACATCACTCAAATGTTGTTAGGTTTATAGAATTCCAAGTTCACCAGGAAATACGAACTCAGAATCTTCATTTAACTAGACTCCTACATGATTCATATGCATGTTGATTTTGAAGAATTGCAGGTTTCAAATAGGTTTTCTCATGTGACTTTTGAGGCAGGGTAATTCTATGGATTGAGAGTTGTCCTGTGTATTGTGGGTTTAGGTAGTATTGATTCAGTCATTCTCAAATACTCCCTAAAGAAAAAGTACAAAATTTCTAATCAAGAAAAATACCTGCACTCCTGTGTTCTTAGCAGCACAGTTCATAATAGCCAAGATGTGAAAATAGTCTAAATTCCTGAACATTGGTGCCTAGATGAAGAAGCTGTGTTCTGGCTACTCAATGATATTCTATTACACTCCTTAAAAGTGAAAAAGTGACCTTTGCTAAAGTCTGTATGGAACTGGAGTTGGATCAGTTTAAGCAAAAATAAGTCAGACAGAAAATGATAAATACACAGTGGTTTTATTTCTACGTGCCCTATAATGAAATGAAACAAATTGACAGTTAAACTCTAGCAAAAACCCACAGCAAAGATGATTTTTGCCAGAGGGGATAGGAATGAGAGAGAGAACAAGATGGTGGGGAAGACACTAGAATTCTAGTGCTGGGTATGTTGTGTAATACCTATAGCTTGAAAAATGTGTTTGATGTCCTAAAATGTATATGGATTGGTAAAGAAATATTAATAATCTTATTATATTGTATTAAAAATTCCCTGGGGACAATAACATCCTTTGGTGAGGACCACTGGTACATATTTGAAACTCGAAATAACCCTGTACTAATTCTAATTGATCCCTAATCTCTTCCTCAGATGATAATAGAGTCAATCATTAAATCCCCTTGAGTCTTATTTCTGAAATGGGGATGGGAATTCACAGCAGCTCTGCCTCTAGAATGATTTTATAAGAAATAGAAGTAGATAATGTTTGTAAGCTACTAATTTTATTTTATACAAAATAAAACACTCTCAAATGTACCTTTCATAATTAACAGACTTTTTATAGGAGGAACCTAATGAAAGCTATTCACTTGTGAGATAGTATGAAATTCCTAATCATTTATGAGGAAGTCAACGAAGGGGGTTTCCAAGGTTCCTAACAAAGGACAAAATTTCTTCCCATTACGTAATATGAAAGTAGCATTTTTAGAGAAATAAGGTCCATGAACTGCCAGAAAACAAATCCTTGACGATCCAAATGATCCTATTCTGGACTGTTTCTTAGTCTTGACTTTGGAAAAATTTTTATCTCACTGTTTTGAAGCTGCTTGGATTTTCAGCTTCTGGAAGGTAGGAGAGTTTGCTGAGAAGGAATGAAGGTTAGGTTCAGTTGAATTTTAATGTAGTCTTCAGGAATCAGAGAATAATTAGGACAAATTTCTACTCACACTAGTGTTCCATGGTGAAATAGTGTTCTCATTGGTTGGAGAAGCAGGAGAGAAAGGAGCTCAAGGAGCAGAGGTAGGGAGCTGTAAGTATCTCTGCTCTATGTCATTGTAGAGAGAATGCGATTGTTGTTTTTTCCTAAGTTTCTGGGGGAACTGAGGTTTTATTCCTTTCTGTTGTCACCTGTGGGAAAGAGTTCAATTTTCATTATCAATAACAAGAGAATAATTCAGGCATCCAGGGAAGAACTTCCTCTCAGAGACTCCATCCTGGTGACTCAGAATCCAGGAGGTAATTCAGAAAAAGTTCAGAGAGAATGAAAACCCACACTTTTACTCGAGGTTTCTTGAGCTTCTGATTCATCTTACCCAGAAGAAGATCCCACTGTGTTTGCTTGCTTGATCATTATTTTTATAATTAATGTAATATGTTGACATGAGAAGAATGGGGGGACACCACAGTACAAGAACTCTTGTTGGCATTTAGATGATATGAATGGAAAAGCATTTGGTGGAGATGGAAGAAGGAATAGAAAGCATAGTTGGTATCAGAAAATGAAATATAGCCAAGGACTTTGGCAGTTAAAGGAAGTAGGAAAATGGAGTATTGGACAGGCAGTGAAGTAAGAGAATATTCAACTTCTAATATGGGATATATTTGAAACTACATTGGTTGCAAAGATTCCTTCCAATGGAGGTAGATCCTACTTTGGTACTGTAGTTCAGGAGACAGAGATTTCACAACACACAACCATGGCAGGATTTTAAGAACAGAATAGTATATCAGTTTCCTAAGTGCTTTGTTTATAAAAGGGAGCAGTAAAATGAGGAATGAAGGTGAGTAGACAGGGATGAAGAGAGAGGAGGAAGAATCATCTTTCTTTTCTTTTTATTTAGTTGTTCACACTGGTTGTTTCCCACCTCACATGGGTTTGAATGGGTATGT
>RJWH01009003.1:0-25910 GCA_004363575.1 Solenodon paradoxus | reverse complement strand
GCCTGCGCTGCCTATTCCAGCAGCTATCAAAGTGGTGGTGAAGGTTAGGCCCACGAGTATAGGCAAGAAGACAGCCCGTTTCTCCCTCTTCCTGGCCAACTTGGCCTCGAGTTCTCCTTCACCATAATGCATAAGCTGTGGGGTTAGCACAGTCGGATAGCATGGAAAGGCGGAGGAGGAATTGATGGTCCGTAACAACATCCCATTACACCAAAAAAATGTACCTGGAGGGCTGGTGGTGGTTCCCGAGACTTGCACAGTCTGGTTGCAGGAGGAGGAACTTATGGCAGCGTAACATACCTCGTGGTCGCCCATCAAGTCCGGGAAGAGTGGCACTTCTTTCATGGTAAAGGATATTGGGGACTTTGAGACAATAAGAGGGGTGGGTATAGGGACTGCTGCAATTGGGGAGCGATCGAGAAAGGCACATAAGAAGCAGTCAGTTATATTTCCTGTATCTGAAATGTTGAGAAGCTGAATGCCCTGACGGATAAGGTTAAGCCAGGAGAAAGGGTTTTTGGACTTTTTTAGGGCTATATTGCTGTCTAAGAATTCCTCCTGGGTGAGTATGTTGTTAGCCAGGTCGGTGAAATCCGACAGCTCGGGGGTCAGGGGGGAGTAGGTTCGGTAGATGAATATGTCCCCTGAGGGGCTCGCATGCCAGATTGCCCCATAAAGCTTTCCCTTAACCCCCCTTCCCCAGGCCTGGTCCCAGGGGTCCGGTATAACATATTGCCATAACTGGTCCTCTGCCCATTCCATATATTTGCACTTGTAGTAAGGGCATCCCCCATATTTGTCAGGCCACCAGTTACAGTATTCTTTAGGTTGTTTATGGAGAAGGCACATCCCCAGGATTGGTAGAGGATAGTATAGGAGTTGGGGACCACCGGGTGGATAGGGACTATTGCCTCATTGATAAGTCTGAGATCTTGGACCAGACGATAGACTCCAGTCGGTTTCTTGACTGGGACGATAGGGGTATTGCATGGTGAGTTGGTAGGGACAAGAAGTTTCTTGTCTAGGAGGTGAGAAATAATAGGCTTTAATCCTCTCAGGTTCGTTTGAGAGATGGGGAACTGGGGTCTGGAGGGGAAGACATCAGGCTGCTTAAGGTGGACAATGACAGGGGTATGGTGGGAAGCTATCGTTGGGGTAAAGGTGTCCCACATTTGAGGGTTAACAAGGGAGGGGGATATAGGCGGGTCTGGAAGGGGAGCTGAGTCTTCTAAAAGGAGGAGGATGAAAGGAGATGAAAGAGGGTGACCCTGAGTGAGCTGGAGAGTGGCACCTAATATTTGTAGGACATCCCTTCCTAAGAGCGGAACAGGGCAGGAAGGTATGACGAGAAAGGAATGGGAAAAGGGGAACCCATCCAGGTTACAGTTAAGTGGAGGGGTCCGTCGGGGGCAAGACGGGGTCCCGTCTACCCCCATGACCGAGATCTGGGAAGGAACTAGGGGTCCAGAAAAAAACAGTAAAACAGAGTGGGCAGCCCCCGTGTCCACGAGAAAAGAGATGGACTTACCCGCTACCTGCAACGTTACCCTGGGCTTTTTGAGGGTGACGGGGGTAGACGAGTTCGGGCGGGCGACGTCATTCAGAAGTCCAATCAGCTCCGATGTGGCCAGAGGCGAGTTTACGCCTTGAGCTAATTGTCCGCGTGGAGACACCGAGGACGAGCTCTTAAGGGGACAAGCATCCTTCCAGTGGCCGAGCTCCCTGCAGTTTGGGCAAGGCCTCCTTGGAGGTCGGGGCTGGGGACACTCTCGAGACCAGTGTCACCCCTTGCCGCATTTGAAACAGGCCCCAGGTGGGGTGCTCTTTGTTCCAGTTTTAGGCTTTGCCCCCATCGCCACCGGCCGCAGGGCCGCCAGCATAGCCTGGGTCTGCAGGGCTACCTTTTGCTGTAAGCGCGCCTGGCGGGTGGCTTCAGCCTCTGCTTCCTGATTATTAAGAACCTTAAATGCCATATTCACCAGATCTCGGATAGGGGTTTGGGGACCATCCTCGGCCTTTTTCAGTTTTTTTCTGAGCCAGCCTAACACTTATCTTAGTTTGGTTTATCATTTGAAGAGCCCACATCATCATCATTCTTTTTTGGTGCAGTGGGGAAAGTTTGGAAATTGGATTTATAGGATTCAGTCCTACTTGTGGAAATGTTATCATAATCTCTCTGAGAAAAGATGTAAAAGAGGACCTATCATTATTTGCTCACAGACTTGCTGAAGAACAAACGGTATCACTATTCTCACTAAGGACTCACTGCTGACAACGTGCAAAACTGGAATAAAATGAACTTCAGCAATGCCCCATATGTCCAAGAATTAAAGATTGTCCTTCGAAGTGAGAATTAGGCAACAGAATCATGTACCCCATGAAGGCCATATAGGAAAGCTATCCTTGCATTTACGTGTTTCAGATGCTTAAATTGTATCTTAAGATTAGTTTAGGAAAACTTATTAGAAACTGGAATCAGACACCAAGTCAGGCAACTGAGATGCAATTCCTGCTAGTCAGGAAATAAATCTCTTTCCAGTGTGTATTCTGAGCATGGGGTAAAAACCCAAAGAGAAGCATCTTTGGTTCTTGGATGCTGACCATGCGTTCAACCATAACCTGAACTCCCTGAGTCTGCTCTCTGACTTGCGGACCCCAGACACCAAGTCACTCAGAAGGATTACCATGGAAACACTGACGTATTGTGGGATATGCAATTCTGAGCGCCATGGGGGCATTTTCGCCCACTCACACCCAAATTCTTTGGACTTAGCAAGGAAAAGATGAAAACGTGGGCAAATAACTTGAGTTGAGAACTCAGCACCTGCGGGGTGCAGGCTGCCACGAGGGAAAACGTCCCTAGGCTTTCCCCCTACCAGTCTGCAGGCCGCGGGGCGGGGGGCGCAAGGCGGCGCGAGGTGACGTGCTGCCGCCTCCTTTGTTTCCCTGAAAACTGGCAAGGGTTCCGCGTGGTTGCCCGGGAGTCAGGAATTGAAGCCACAGGTATCACGTGCTGTCCAGGGACGAGCCCCGGCACCGTCACCGTGAGGTCACCTGGACTCTGGTGACAGGCGAGATCTGGGGCGCAACTTAATCTGGGAGTTTACTCCTAATCAACTTCCAAATTGTAACTTGCCTCCACCCCCAACATCTCAGCAGCTACCCCTGCCTCTGACGTCTTTTATCCCAGCCCAAGCCCCAGCCACTGGCTACACTTTTTGACCATCCCTGACCCCCACCAGGCGTCGACATCACAATTTTCAACCCTCACAGCTCACTTGATGCACCTCACTTCCACTTGACCCCTTCTGCAGATTCCATCTGGCCCCACACCTTCCTTTCTGGTAACCACTGTTCTGTTGTCAGAAGCCAAGAGTTTCTTGGAGGCCTCACGAGCAGGGCTGGGGGTGGGGTTGAGGTAAGAGAAAGCGGAACTGTCAGGTTTTCTTTAAATAGATTTAGAGGCTTAAAAAAAAAAGTCAAAGACTTATAAAATTAGAGATGAAAGCTGTGTCTGGAGGGATAGCTAATAGGTAAATCAATGCCAGTTTGGTGAGGAGTCGCATATAGTTTCGAGGGCGAAGTGGATGTCAGGCGTGCCATGAGGTCTCTGACTTTCACATCCGGATGCCTGGTAGTGACCTTCCCTGAGACAGGGAACGCTGAAATCAGATCAGGGGTAGAGGGATTTGTGGGTGCAGCTTTGCTCATGCAGAATATACTCCTAACTCCCAACATGAGGACTGTGCCTTTCTTTATGTCATCTGAACTGGGAATATATAAATGACCTTGTGTTATCAGTGATCCTTCCCTTCCACACACTCCGCACAAAGCCACTGGCATAAATGAGCCAATAGGTGTCATCAGTGACCAAGAAAAGATGAATTGCTCTCTTTTCCTTAGATCTGGTTGGGTACCTTTTTGCTATCTCTCTCCCTATTTTCATATATGAAGAACATAAAATAAAGATAGAATTTTATATTTAATGGCTCAAAATAATAGAAGTAAGTTTATGAAACTAGTTCATGTTCAATTTCCAAATTGAAAAATGTAGAGAACATATTTAATAGTACAAATATTCATGATGTTGTTTAAGAATGCTTCTTTAATAAATGTAAGTCTAGTTGCAAATTAAAGGAATTATTAAATCTCTATGTACATTAATAAACTCTTCCCAGTAAATTATAACTTTTACTTCAGTCATAAGCACTCTTTAGAAAAAAATTTCAAGAAAAAATATAAAATTAAAAATATATAGTAACTTTTCATTTGGAAGAGGTCAATTCTGGCCATAACATTAAAGAATTTGAACTCTATAATTTTTGCTTCCTTTTAATGTCTATTGTATGAGTAACTCCTTGTAATAGTACTTTATAAAGGATTAAACTGAAAGAGTATAATTTAGAGACTTCATAATATAATATAATTTAGACTTCTTGAAGAAACTTGTAACTGTATTTGAGCTATTGGCATTATCTGTCTTGGGACAAGGTAGTGGACTACAAATAAAATGCTTTGTTGTCACATTTCTTAAAAGGTTGCTGAAATTGCATTTATTTTTCTTAGTAAATCTGTCTTAGATATTATTTCACATAATATAATTATAAATAATACAAAGACCTGTCTGAATCAGTTCCTTTATTATTTTTATCAACAAATGCTTAGAGATTGTTTTTTGTTAATTATTTTTAAAGTTATGTATATACTTGATGTGAAAAGACAAGAAAATTACGAAGTAAGAAGTGAAAGATCTTCCCCTTTTGATTCCCCCAGTGTAGAAGTGATCATGCAGAGTTTTCTTCAACATGGTTTCAAATAGGAAAGTCTCACTTCAGGTTCTGAGCAACATTCAGGCAGTCAGAGCCTCATGTTAACCTACAAAGTCCAAAGCATGAACTTTTTCTTCCTGGGTAAGGAATAGAATGAAAAATGAACTTCTTAACCTGTCAAGGGTTATATAATCAGTTTCTAAGATGAGACTGTCAAAGTGTATTCCTGAAATAACATTTATGTTTAGCACAGAATATATAGCTCTTTAGTGTTCTTTGAGGATTTTGATGAAAACTACTCATGTTGCCGAGTCATCAAAGTTATAATTCCTATGACTCACCTCATTCATTGGATTTCAGGATTCAATTCTAGAAAATTACCTTTGGTGAAAAAGTGAAAACAAAAAGATAACATTTAGGAATTGTGTTATTTTAAATGAAACCTCCAATGGTGCTAATGAGAGCTATGCTTTAGATAAAATCAAGGGTGACATCTAACCTTTCTCTTATCACATCAAAAGATTATAAAGCCAGATGGAGACTCAATAACAGGGCACAGGATGTGGTGGAGGTCTATATACCTTGCATATATTTACACTTGTCTATAACACAATTCCTAAAAGTCTAGTTGCGACTTATGAGCACCTATATGCTTATATTTTGGCACAGCTATTCACAGTTCTGATATTGCATCTCTGTGTATGTGAAGGGTTTAGAGTAGAATTTTCTAATGTTTTTTCAGCTATGAGTATGGAGGGATAATAATAAGTATTGTTACTTATTGAATGACATTAAACATCTGTGAGATGCAACGTATTCCTTCCAGATATGGTGGGAATACTTTCATGTTAGTTGAGGTGAAACTTACATGTGTGTAATAACAATATCCTCTATTTATGGAACTCTAGTCATGTGTCAGGTACTATAGTGTGCCTTTATGTTCATTCTCTCATTTAATCCTTTGAGTAGCCCTATGGATAGGTACTGTTGATAACTGTCACACAGGCAGAATGTAATGATTATGAGGTTCCAGTGTTATGGAAGCAGAGGAGGATGGAATTAATTCTAGTTCTTGAACTCAAGAAAGGTTTTATAGGAGAGAAACTAGGTCTTGGAGGATGGGTAGAATTTTATCACGAGAAAGATGAATGTGGTTATCTAGAGAGAGGGAATGGAATGAACAAAAGGAAGGTAAAGAAATTTTAAAAGACACATATCAAGAGAATTGAAAAAATACATGTATGCAATCTTCAATTTTAGTTGTGTTTACAAAGAACAGGGTTAATATAAATATATTATTACATATGAAAATTCTTTTTGTAACACCTCTGGGGAACTAGATACAGTACTTGCTTTACATTAACTTTCACTCTGAGCAAAGAATAAATGAAGGTAAAGATATTTCCCTTTAACAGATATGTTTAATTTTTACATCTTAATTCACTGATGTCAATAGGTAAAAGACATTTATTTATTATGATGCAAAGGCATAAACCACTTACAGATAAACTTAAGCCTATTTAAAATTTTTTATTAGTATCTTTAGTTCCTCATTGTTTCAGACTTCTGGCATCTTGCCCTGTTTGCTAACAGTGATTGTTTTTTCAGTTCCAATTCTTCATCTCCAAACCCAGGAAGATTATTTGAACTTTGAATTTCTTGTATTTGCAATGCATGCCAGTTGAAAGGTAGCATTTTCTAATGTACTTTAAAGGGTGGTTTTAAAAAGTCTATTTACAAGTAAAATAATTGAGGTTTTTGTGTATAATAGAATTTCAATCTCTTGAGGAATGAGAATGGCAGTGATTCTAATTTTATGGCTATTGTTGCTTTTTCTGTATTTAAAAATAAAAGCATATTTGTTTACATTTAGCACTTAAATGAACTATATATACAGGGATAATCAGAAGTTAAAGGAATTCATTGCCACAAAACCAGTTCTACAAAAATTCCTAAAAGATGCTATATAATTTGTAAAGACACCCCGCTTAAAAACAGTAAGACAGCACATTTAAAGTGGGGAGAAGAGAACAAAAATTTGAATAGTTAGAAGACTAATCTGCTTTCAAATAAAAGTAGGAAATACACATGGAATTCTTAATGGAAATTTCATGGTAGCATCAAAATATATCTCCAGGAAAAAAGCAAAGAAGAAAACAAAAAGGGAAACCAATCAAAACACGACCACATCCTATCCACATAAAAGGAGAAAGGTAAGAACAAAGCCACTGTCTGGTACAACACAGGAGACAATTTACAAAATGACACTAAACAGCTACATATTAATAATCACCCTAAATGTTAATGAACTAAACTCACCAATAGAATGACACAAAGTGGCCAAATGAATTGAAAAGCATAACTCGAACTGCTGCATTCAGGAAACTCACCTTTCAAAAGATAAACATAGGATCAAAGTCAATGATTGAAAGATAATCCTACAATCAAGTGACAAAAAAAAGCAGGAAGTACTTATTTATATTGGATAAAACAGACTTCCAACTCAAAAGCATGAGCAAAATGGGCATTATGTAATGATTAAGGGGTCAATCCAGCAAGAATACATACTGCTTATAAAAATATATACACTAAATGAAGGAGCATCAAAATATATTCAGCAAGTATTAGAATTGATGAGAGACATAGACAACACAATCATAGTAGGAGACTTCAACACCCCATTTACCACATTGGACAGATCAACCAGTCAGAAAATTAACAGGGAATCAGCAGCTTTAAATGGCCATTTGGAACAGTTAGGTCTAATAGACATATACTGAACTCTTCATCCAATGACTACAGATTCCCTCTTTCTTCTCAGGTGCACATGGAACATTCTCAACGATAGGTTATAAGTCTGGGCAAGAACATGCCCTCAACAAATGTACAAGGATTTAAATCATACCAATCATCTTTCCCAACCACAATGCTGAAAACTAGAAATTAATCACAAAAAGAAAGCTTGAAGAACCCAAATTAATTGGAGTGTAAACAATATGCTTCTGAATGACTTGAGTAAAAGAGAAAATCAAAGAGAAACATAAAAAATACTTAGAGACAAATAAGAATGAAGACAAGAGCTACTAACATGTAGAGGGTGCAGCAAAAGCGGTACTAAAAGGGAAATTCATTGCAATCCCGACCCACCTCAAGAGTCAAGAAAAATTGCACGTAAGTAATCTAACCCTACAATTTAAACAACTAAAGAAGAATAATTAAAGACAAAAAATCAGTAGAAGAAAAAAAAATAATAAAAAATTGAGTAGAAATAAGTGAAATAAAAAAAGACAATCCGAAAGATCAGTGAAACCAAAAGTTTGTTCTTTAAAAAATAAAAAAAATCGACAAACCATTGGCTTGCTCATAAAGAAAAAAGAGAAAACTCTCATAAATAGAATCAGAAATGGAAGGGTAAATGTTTCAACGGATACCACAGAAATACAAAACATCAAAGAGACTACTATGAACAACTCTATGTCAACAAAGTAGAAACCTTGAGGACATGGACAGATTTCTAGAAAAATACAGTCTACCAAGACTGAACTGGGAAGAACTGGAAAACATGAACAAAAAATCACAAACAAAGAAATGGAAGAGGTAATCAAAAATCTCCCTAAAAATAAAAGACCGGGTCCAGATGGTTTTTCTGATGAGTTTTACCAACCCTTCACAGAAGAATCAATACCTATTCTTCTCAAACTGTTCTAAAATATTGAAGAACAGGGAACATTCCCAAATACTTTCTACATGGCTAACATCACACTGAAAATTACTTTGGTTTATTATACTCATTGTCTCTTGAGCACTTAATTTTTTTTCCCAAAACCGCTACTTCAGTTTTTTTTTTTTTAATTTTTTACTTTTCTATTTTATTTATATGCTTTCTTAAAATTTACATACATTTCAAAACAGGTTAAATAGAACAATATGGTGGATATATGGATATTCATTATATTATCATTATACATCTATGTTTTACTTTATATGGTATATATTTGTTTTATTCATATCACTCTATGATTTTTAGCATATAAGAATTCACCTCTCAGTTTGTGTGCATTTCACACCAACCCACCACAAGAGTTCTAGTTTCCCTTACTACTCCTTTTTTTTTTTTTTAATTATTTTTTCAGGCCAAGAGAAAACATAATTTATCACATTAAATGCTTATTTCAAAAGAAATTCAAGAGAGTACAACATATTGGATATTTAAAATGAATTTTAAATGAATAAAGTAGAATATATTAAAATTCATAATATAAGCTTAACTTAGAAAAGTTAAAAATTTGATTATCAAGAATAAGATAGCTAAAAAGAAAAAATCTCAGGATTATGGAAATAAAATTAAAAAATTTTGATAGTGTTATCTTTCCCAATAAAGCAATAACAACAAAAATTAAATAGGATGAAATATTCAGCACATGGGATTTGGGCATAAAAGATAGATCTGACACTTGGATGCTACATAATGTTAGGCAGATTTCTTAGCTTTGGGTTTCTCATCTATAAAATGGGAATAATAAAACCTGCATCATAGGTTTAAATAATATATGACAGGTTCTTGAATAAGCCCCACAGAATCATCACAAGCAAAGAAATTGAGGAGGTAATCAAAAGTCTCCCTAAAAATAAAAGCCCAAGACCAGAAGGCTTTTCCAATGAGTTTCATCAAACTGTAGAGAGGAATTAATATCTATTCTACTCAAACTCTTCCAACATATTGAGAACAGGGAACACTCCCAAACACTCTACACAAGGCCAACATCACATTGATACAAAAAGTTAACAAAGACATCAACAAGAAAGAAAATTACAGACCAATATCTCTAATGAATGTAGATGAATGAGTCTAAGAAACCTGTTTTCAGGTGGAGTTTCCTTACACTTTATATGGCATCTTTTAGTGTTTTTTGAAGAACTGGTTTTGTGGTGATAAATTCTTTTAATTTTTGCTTACTGGAAAAGCTTTTTTTTTTTTTTCTAATCATTCCTTCAGTTCTGAATGATAATCTCACAGGGTATAGTATCCTATGTTGAAAATTCTTTTCTTTCATTTCAAGCACTTAATGTTTTGACATTTATTTTTTATTCTTTTTATGCATTTGAACGTGTATTTCATCAGATGATGGCAATGAGAAGGAAGCTTCGACTTCTAGTAAAATTGAGGTATTTGAACAGAAAATAAAAAAATTTACTAGGTTGGTACCCACTTTTACCTGGCAGATGACTTGGGGTCATTCAGCATTTGTAAACCATCTCTGCTTATAGCTTCTCCTCCTGCTTGATCATCTTTCATTGGCTTTTTTCTTCCTTATTAATTTATCTGTCAAAGTTAAGTAAGGAAATGGAACAGTAATAAAGTTCAGATGAGTTTATCCTTCAATATGCTAATGATATCAAATGATTAGGTCAGAAATCGCATAAAGGTTTTTGACTAAGACTTACTGAGCTATGATCTAATTTTCATGAAACTTTTCTTTAATGTTAATTTTGATGAGGTATAACTGACATACAATAAAAATTACACCTTTTACATTTATAGAATTTTGATTTTGACAAATATATCATCAAATGTAAATGCCATAATCAAGATAGAGAATGTTTCCATCACTCTCCAGTTATCTTATGGCAGCTCCACAGTCTCAGGCAACCATTTACCTGTATTCTTCCCCAAAAGTTTTGCCTTTTCCTGAATGTCATAAACTGAATCATACACTATGTAACTGACTCTGACTTCTTTCACTTAGCATAATGCATTTGAGATTCATGCCATTGCATATGTTAGTAATTTGTTTTTTTAATTCTAAACAGTCTAAATCTATTTGGTGGGCATATCATAATATTTTTAATCCGTTCACTAGTTGATGGACGTCTGAATTCTTTCTAAATTTGTGAAATTATGAATAAGGATGCTTTAAATGTTTGCACATGGATTTTTACATTTATGGGCACATCTTCATTTTTCACAGATAGAAATACCTAGACTGGGATTGCTGGATCAACTAGTGTTCATCGAACTTGATAAAATATTGGCAAATTGTTATCCAGGTTTACACTTTCATCAGCAATGTATGAGAGTTCTAATTATCCCTTATTCTTGACAACACTTGATATTATCAATTTTTTCTGTTTTACCCATTTCAGTAAATGAGTAATGGTAGTTTTAATTTGTATTTTCTTCAGGGACTATTGATCTATTAATGTCTTCCTCAGTAATCTCTTGGGCAAATTATTTAACCATCTCTCTTAAGGGTTCAATATCTACTTCTTTAAAATCGGTTCATGTCCCAGGTATAAGGGGAACAATCAATGTGAACAATTAAATTTGAAAATGCTTTTTAAAAATTATACATCATCATGATCACAATATCATCCCTATAAAGCTTAATGAGCCTTAATTAAATGAAATCCGGAACACACTTAAGCAGTATATGGAGTACAATAAAACACAATAAGTCCTAGCTATACTTACTATTATTATGTTGATAAATGCAAATATTTGCCAGGTAGACAATGCTGTATGTCATATAGTATGTCTAAATGAAGATGTGCTATGTAACTGCTAAAATAAGGGAGGATTTGAAGTAGTAGACTTTGAAGGATCAGAGAGATGTGTCCATCTGAAGATGAGGAGGAAAGGAACTTTCACAGAGGGACACAATGGACAAGAAGGGTGAGAGGAAGAGCTTGGCTTAGTTGACCAGCCATACCATGACCTGCTCATTGCTCAAAGATTGTCAAGAAGTAGGGTTATAAATGAAAACTTGTCAAGCTCCTCTGAATGGTTGCTTTTCTTGTTCTGGATAATTTTCTTATCTTAAATATCCCTTCTTATTTCTAATACTGAAATGTGTTTTATAAGTATAGCAATAACCGTTAAATTTTTAAATAAGTATGAATGATGTGTTTGTGGTATTATTTATTCTTTTGGCTCTCCACTCCAGCCCTTAGGTTTGTAGATTCTATATCTTTCTTCTTTTTGTCAATCGCTCCACTGGAAAATTGTTAGTTTTGACAAAAAGAAGTATATTTGGGATCTTTGTAAAAAAAAGAAAACCAAAATCTAGTTTGGCTTAATGTTTCTCAAAGAGCCAACTTTTTATATCAATTATTTTCTTTATTTATCTAGTCTCTATTTCATTTATATCTGCTCTTTTCTTATTATTTCTTTCTTTCTGCCAAATCTGGGTTTAGTTTGCTCTTTTACATTTTAAGGCTAAAAAGTAAATTAGGTTGTTGATTTGAAATCTTATGTTTATTGTCAACATTTATGAATAGTCACTTGTCTCTTAACACTGCTTTCACTGTCACGAACATTTTTCTATGTTGTCTTTTCTTTTTCATTCCTCTCTAAGTATTTCCTATTTTCCCTGGTGATTTTTTTCTTTGATACAGTGGCTGTTTAATGTGTGTTGTTTAATCTTCATATATTTGTGAATTTTTCAGTTTCTCTTCTACTGTTGACTTCTAGTTTCTTTTCTTGTGATTGAAAAAGATATTATGATTTCAGTCATGTAAATTTATTAAGACTTGTCTTATTGCTAAACATATGGTCTATCCTGGATACCTTGGATGTATACTTTAGAAAAATATGTATTCTGCTATTGTTGGCAAGAGTGTTTGGTATATATTCATCAGTTACAATTGATCTGTAATGTCTAAATCTTTTTCTTTATCGATGTCACTCTGGTTGTTCTATCACTTTTTTTAAAAGGAAAGGTACATACAGGAATGAAAGTGAGCAGAGGCAGGTAGGAAGAGAGAGAAGTAATAAGCATCTTTATTTTGTTAAGTTGTACATCTTAGTGGATCTCCCTGGCCCAAGTCCTTGGGATATATGTGAACTGTGCTGCTGACCAGAGGCAAAGAACCAAATCACTGCTCAACCAGGACACATCTCTATCATTTACTGAGAGTGGGGTTGAGTTTGTTCTGTGTTTTGCTTCTAAGGGATATAGCTAATCTTTTTCCACTGAAGCTATGATGACAGGAGCCCCAAAGCACCCTAGAACTTGGGGGAGCAATAGCAACTGCAGTGAAGAGATCGTTGAGAAGTCACAGACATCTGTGAAACTGAAGGTGGGTCAAGAAGGATGTGAGTGGCTATGGCAGTAGGATGACAGTGGCTGCAGCTGCAGTTGGATGAAATTAACATGGCAGTGGGCCCAACCTTACCTATGGGGAGGGAAGAGTGAAGATTGCGTGAAGGTATACACACTTGGCTTGAGTTAAGCCCAAAGAAGAGGATTTGAGATGAGAAAACCCAGTAAAGAGCATAATGGAGAGAATTGCACCCACATTCTTCCACCACTTGGGAGCTGTACTACAGCAGTGAAGAATTTCAACATCACAATGGATAACCTCCCAGACACAGGCCTGGGATACCTGTGAGGAGTGTTGATATTAGTACCACACATGAACAAACACCCACCCCCTTGCAGCCCACAACAGCAGCTACCTGTGCACACTTCCCCATCCAGCCGTCAGACATCCTCCACCTTCCTGACTCAATAAGTGACTCTTACTATAGAAGCCTGCAAAGATAAATGTAAAGTAAAACAAGAGTACCACCTGCTAGTAAAACAAATATTAAACAGCTCAGTTCATGACTCCCCTCTGAGGAAAGAGAGTACAAGCATCTTTAAAACATCAGGTATTATGGCATCACAAGGAGATGACACATTATCAGAAACAAAATTTGAAGACATGGAGAATTGTATATTTCTAACAGACAAAGAATTCAAAGTAGCAAGCAAGCATAAAGAAATTCAAAGAAATAAAAGAAATCAAAAATAAAAAGCAAAGAAGTACCAGGAAGACTCAGCAAAACAATTCAACAAGCTCAAATATAAAATTAAATTAGAAAATTTTAAATTAGAGATTAACAGGGATACAGAATGTGAAGAAGGCTGTAGAATGCTATGGAAACAGTTTGACCAAATGGAAGAATAGGTCAATGATCTGGAAGAGAGAAATATAGAAAGGAGTCAGATGGAAGAAAAGATATTAACTACAAAAGTGAAGAAACACACTGAGAGCTATCCAACTCCATTTGGAAAGAAAACATAAGAATAATGGGTATCCCAAAAAGTGAAGAGAGAGAGCAAGAGAAGGGAACAGAGAGTATATTCAAAAAAATAATATCTGAAAACTTCCCAAACCTAGGGGAAGGAACTGAATACACATGTCAATGAAGTCAACAGAATTTCTGATTATCTAAATGAAAAAAATACCTATAATAACATACATTAAAAAACAATGAAATCCTCAAAACATTCTTCACAGTAATAGAACAAAAAATTATGAAATTTATGTGAAATTAAAAGAGACCCTAAATCGCAAAAAACAATCCTGAGGAAAAAGAACAACAAAAAAAGAACAAAAAATTTAACCATGCTCCCTGACTTCAAACTACTACAAAGCAATAGTATTCATGACATTTAGAATGAAACAGACTATAGATCAATGGAATAGAATTGAGATCTGGGAAATAAACCTACACATATATGGACAATTAATTTATGGCAAAAGAACCAAGAGCATACAATGGGGTAAAGACAGTCTCTCTAACAAATGATTTGGAAAAACTAGACAGCCACACGTAAAAGGTTGAAACTAGATTACTCACATCATGCTCAAAAATTAATTTAAAATGAATTAAAGATTTAGATGAAAGGCTTAGTACATAGCAGAAAACATAGGTAAAGTACCACTTGACATTGACCAAAGAAATATCTTTGAAAACTCAACTCCAATGGCAAGGGAAATAAAAATCCAAAATAAACAAGTAGGATTACATCAAACAAAAAGCTTCTGTATAGTGAAAAAAACTCACATAAAAACTAAGACATCCTAGTGAATGGAAGAAGGTATTTGCACATCAAAATCAGACAAGGGATTTATATCCAAAATATATAAAGAATTCATAAAACTCAACAAGAGAAAATATCCAATTAAAAATGGGCAGATTGTCAATAGGTACTTCTTCAAAGATGACATACAGATGGCCAAAGGGCACATGAAAAGATGTTCTACCTCTCTTGTCCTTAGGAAAATGCAAGTCAAAACAACAGTGAGATTTCATCTCACACCTGTGGGAATGGCTATTATGCAAGAGTGGAGACAAGTGTTGGTGAGGAGGTGAATAACTCCTGTACACTGTTGGTGGGAGTTAAAATGATACAACCATATGGAAATCAGTATGGAGATTCCTCAAAAAAATAATAATGGATATTTGGATAATGGATAGTTTGAGATATGAAGTTCTTTCTCTGCTTTCGAAATGAACAAACATCTTCTTTGCAAGATTATTCAGATACTAAATTAGCAGTAAGTTAAACTACTCAGGCTGGCTTCAGGCCTGATTCCAGTAGTTTTTCATTTTCTTTTGTGTGTGTGTGCTTTGTTTTGGGTTGTTTTTTTTTTAGTATTTTATTGCAGTAATTTATATACTTATATGTGTAAGTTGCCCATATGTGCAGATTCCCCAGTCCTCAGATAAATATCAATACATGATGCCCTCCACCAATACACCAAGTGTTCTTTACCATTGTCCAGTGGGCTCTACCACCACTAGCTCCCCTCAACCTCTGACCCATTCCCTATTGATAATGTCAGTTCTATTTCAAGTGTCCAAGTGTTTGTTTTGTTTTATCTGTCCCTTTGTTTTGGCTATTCACATTCCACCTAAGAGTGAGATCATATGGTATCTATCTTTCTTCTTCTGAGTTATTTCACAACATGATCCCTTCTAGATCATCCATGTTGATTCATATGACAGGACTGCATCTCTTCTAAGGGCTGTTTAGTATTCCATTATATATATATGTATATACATATACATATATAATATCACACCTTTATCCATTCATCTTGCATTGTACACTTAGGCAGTTTCCAGTTCCTAGCTATTGTGAATAGGGCTTCAATAAACATGGGGATGTGTAAATCTCTGTAAATGAATGTTTTCATGTCTTTCTGGTAAATGCCCAAAAGTGGGGTGACAGGATCATATGGGATTTCCATATTAAATTTTTCAAGGAGTCTCCATACTGTTTTACAAATGGGTTGCACCAATTTGCACTCCTACCAACAGTGTGAAGGTATTCCCTTTCTCCATATCCTCACCAACATTCAACATTGGTGTTTCAAGACTTTTGGATAATAGCCAATTTCTCAGGTGTAAAGTGATATCTTACGTTGTTGTTTTGATTTGCATTTCCCTGATAGCCAGTGGGTAGGAACTGTCTTTTCATGTGCCTCTTAGCCATCTGGACATCCTCTTCAGAAGATGTCTCTCCAATTCCTCTCCAATTCCATGGTCTGATTAGATTGGCTGTTTTTCTGTTACCAAGTTTTAGTGTTCTTTGTACATTTTGTATATTAAACCATTGTTAGAAATATGTAACTCAAATATCTTCTCCCGGTTATTAGGTTGTCCTTTTTTGGGGGGCGATGCTTTCCTTCGCTGTGAAGAAACTTTTTATTTTGATTTGTCCCAGTTGTTTATGTTTCTTTTTGTTTCCCTTGATGCTGGAGTTGAATCCTTAAAGGCCTCCCTAAGGCTGATGTCATGGAATGTCTTTTCTATATTATCTTACAAGAATTTTATGATTCCTGGTCCTATGTCAGAGTCTAATCCATTTTGAGTTACTCTCTGTGAATGATATTAGAGAGAGGTCTAGCTTCATTCTTTTGCATGTGGCTGTCCAGTTTTCCAAACACCATTTATTGAAGAGACTTTTTCTTTCTCCATCATATGCTTTTGGATCCTTTGTCATAGATTAACTGATGGTATGTGTGGGAGTTGGTTTCTGGTGACTCAGTTCTATTCTACTGATCTGTGCCTCTTATTATTATTCTAGTACCAAACTATTTTGATCACTACTGAAACAGGGAATTGGAAAAACTTTTTATTTACTGGGTTACTCGTAGCTCACAGGCCAGCCTTGAGGCTCCAAATAGGAAAGTTCAGAACAATGTGTTATGGCCGCAGAACACTTCAGTGGTCACAGATCCCTTTAGGCTATCAATCTTAAGGTAACTGCATGGTCCAGTTTGGGCACATATCCTGACACATCCGACACACCGGGGGGGCTCTAGGAGAATTGCAGACTATACCTGGTGCCTGGTTAGTTAATTTGATTGTGACAAAAATGGAAACTTTACTGGAAAGATGTTAAATATGTGACTCTATGGAAGCCATGATTGTGCCTGTTGAAAATTATTAACTGCCTTTGTTCTCTGCACCTCTCTATATGCCTATATAAACCCTGAGCTACTCACACAGTGAGTCTCATACTGTGAGATTTGGGTCTCCTTTTTAACCCCTCATGGTCGCCAGCTCAATAAATCTCCTCCTAAAATTCATAACTTCTGGCATGTCTCTTTGATCTCATTGGTTACTTTGTAACACTATCACTCTGTAGTATAATTGTATGTCTGGGAGTATAATCCCTTCGCATTCATATTTTTTTCTCATAATTGCTTTGGCTATTTGGAGGTTTTTGTTCCACATAAATTTTAAGATTTATTTTCTAGTTTCTGAAAATAAGCCCATGGAATTTTAATGGGGATTACATTAAATCTGTATATTGCTTTAAGATGACCCTTTTAACAATATTGATTCTTCTCAGCCATAAGCAGGAATATCATTCTGTCTCTTTGTGTCCTCCTCTATTTCTTTTAGAAAGGAGTATACTGATATTGTACAGATCTCTACCTCCTATTTAAAGTTTATTAAAGATATTTGATTTTGTTTTACTTCTATTTTAAACAGTGGTTTTCTTGCCTAATTACTCTGGCTCAGCCCTCCAGCACAATATAAATAGCAGTGATGAGAGTGACAGCCTTGTCTTTGTTCCGAACCTTAGAGGAAATGCCTTCTGTTTTTCATTGTTGACTAGATGTTGGTCATAGGTTTATCACATATGGCCTTTATTATGTTGATTTATGTACCGCTATCCTCATTTTATGCAGGTTTTTTTATATCACAAATGGGTGCTGGATCTTGTTAAAAGCTTCCTTCTCATCTGTTGATAGGATCTTATGATTTTTCTCCTTGATCTTATTGATATGGTATATTAGATTAATAGATTTACATATGTTGAACCATCCTTGCACCCCTGGGATAAATCCCACTTGGCCGTGAAGAATGATCTTTTTGCTGCATTGTTGGATTTGATTTGCTCATATTTTGTTGAGAATTTTTGCATCTTACGCTCATTAGAGATATTAGTCTGTAATTTTCTGTAATGTTAGCCTCATAAAAAATATTTGGGAGTGTTTTCTGTTCTTTGATATTTTAGAAGAATTGGAGAACAGGTATTAATTCTTCTCTGAAGGTTTGGCAAAACTCATTGTAAAAACCATCTGCCCCTGGGCTTTTATTTTTAGGAAGACTTTTGATTAGCTCTTCAATTTCCTTGCTTATGATTGTTCTGTTCTGATGTTCCAGTTCTTCCAGGTTCTGTCTTGATAGACTGAATTTTCTAAAAATCTATCCCTATCCATAAGGTTGTCTACTTTATTGGCATAGAGATGTTCATAGTAGTCTCTTACGATATTTTGCACTTCTGTGGTATCTGTGTAACCTCTCACCCTTTCATTTCTGATTCTAATTATGAGAGCTTTATTTTTTGCTTTGTGAGTAGAGCCAGTGATTTGTCAATTTTGTTTATTTTTTCAAAGAACAAACTTGGTTTCATTGATCTTCTGGATTGCCTTTTTGTTTTCTATTTTATTTCTGCTCAAATTATTATTTCCTTTCTTCTACTGATACGTGGCTTTAATAGTTCTTTCTCTAGTTGCTTTAAATGTAGGGTTACATTGTTTATTTGTGATTTTTCTTAATTCTTGAGGTAGGTCTGGATTGCAATGAACTTCCCTCTTAGTACTGCTTTTGCTGCATCCAGAAGTTCTGGAAGCTTCTGTCTTCATTCTCATTTGTCTCTAATTATTTTTAAGTTCCTCTTTGAATTCCTCATTTATCAAAGAGTCATTCGGAAGCATATTGTTTAGTCTCCAATTAATTTGTGTTCTTCAAACTTTCTTTTTGTGGCTGATTTCTAGTTTTAAGCAATTGTGGTCAGAGTAGATGTTTGGTATGATTTAAATCCTTGTAAGTTTGTTGAGACATGTTTTGTGCCCCAATATATGATCTATCCTTGAGAATTTTCCATGCACACGAGAATAAAGTGAACTCTGTAGTCAGTGGATGAAATATTTGGTATATGTCTATTAGACCTAACTGTTCCAAATGGTCATTTAAAACTACTGTTTTCCTGTTAATTATCTGCATGGTTTATCTGTTCATTGTTTTAAGTGGGTATTGAAGTCTTCTACTATGATTTTGTTGCTATGTTTCTTGTCAGTTCTATAATATTTGCTTAATATATTTTGATGCTCCTTCACTTTGTGCATATATGTTTATAATTACTATGTCTTCTTGCTGGATTGATCACTATATAATGTCCATCTCTGTCTTTAGTTATGCTTCTGAGTTGAAAGTCTGTTTTATCCAATATAAATAAGCACTTCCTGCTTTGTTTGTTTGTTTCTTTGTTTGCCATTTGACTGTAGGATTATCTTTCAATCATTGACTTTGAGCCTATGTTTTGTTTTGAAAGAAGTTTGTTTCTTGAATGCTACAGAAGGTTGGGTTATGCTTTTCAATCTATTCACCACTCAGTGTAATTCGATTGTTGAGTTCAATTCATTAATGTTTAGTATGATTATTGATATGTAACTGTTTATTGCTCTTCTGTAATTTGTCTTCTCTGTGTTGTACCAGACAGTACCTTTGTCCTCTTTCTCCTTTTAGGTGGGTTAGGTGTGGCTGTGTTTTGACTGATTTCTTTTTTTCCTGTTTTTGTTACTGTTTTTGCTTTTGTTTTCTTCATTGCTTTTTTCCCTGGAGATATGTTTTGAAGTTACCCTGAGGTTACCACTAAGAATTCCATGTTTATTTCCCATTTTTATTTGAAAGCAGATTATTTTCTACTCTTTCTCATCATCCACTTATTTATTCTCCTCTCCTCTTCTCCAGTTTTTATATTTCCCATCTTACTCTTTTTAAGTGAGATTTCTTTACACTTTATAGAGCTTACTTCAGTGTTTTTTTAGAGCTGTTTTCATGGTGATTAATTCCTTTAACTTTTGATTGCTGAAAAGCTTTTTATCATTCTTTCAGTTCTAAGTGATAATCTCAAATCTCAAAGGGTATAGTACCCTAGGTTGAAATCCTTTTCTTTCAGCACTTTGTATATATCATGTCATTCCCTTCTGGTTGTTTTGTTGAGAAATTCACTGACATTCTTATGGAAATTCCTTTGTATGTGGTCCTTTTGTCTAGCCGCTTTTTAGATTCTTTTTTTAATCTAATATTTTGATACTTTGATAATAATGTATCTTTGAGCAGGTCTATCTGGGTTTGTTTGAAACTCTTTGAGCTTCTGGGTCTGGAGACTTGCTTCATTCCTTGGGTAGGGAAATTCTCACTATTATTTCTTCAAATATAGCTTCTGCTCCCCCTTTCTCTTCTCATTTAGACCACTATGATGTAGATGTTGTTTTGATCTTATTCCATAGGTCTCAAATGCTTTCTTCATTTCTTATCATTATTTTTTTCTCTTT
The DNA here is from genome assembly GCA_004363575.1 of Solenodon paradoxus. Classification (NCBI taxonomy): domain Eukaryota; kingdom Metazoa; phylum Chordata; class Mammalia; order Eulipotyphla; family Solenodontidae; genus Solenodon; species Solenodon paradoxus. The sequence goes on along the minus strand of RJWH01009003.1, from coordinate 5,508 downwards.
TCTTATCATTATTTTCTTATCATTTATTTCTTATAATTTTTTTTCATTTCTTATCATTTTTTTTCTCTTTGCTGATCAACCTCAGTGTATTCTTTTGCCCTATCTCCTAGCTCACTGATTCTATTGGCAGTTTCATCCATTCTACTCTTGAGTTCTTCTATTGACTCCTTTAGTTCAGCTATCATGTTCTTTATTTCTTTGACATCTTGCTTTTCTCTTTTTTGTTGTTCTATTTTTCTTTGTCTATTGTTTTTGATTTGCCATAAGTATGTTTATCACTGTTGTCCTTGTGTAGGGTGTGAACTTTCACTGAATAAGTCTGAATCTTGGTTTGAACACTGGAAATTCTTGACTTGTGTGGTGTCACCACTGAGTGGAGTTATTGAAATTCTTATGGGGATCCTGCATTGGAGTCCCAGAGTTCAGCCTATGGGGTTGGAGTTCTACGGGTGATGCAAAGCCTTCCCCCAGTGTCACAAGTCTGAATGTAAAGACCTCCCTGTCGATGGCTCACAATTAGCCATCAGAATGCAGTTTCACTTCAACCCACAGAGTGCACTAGTGGTAGCATTGAAGAGTCCTCCTTTTGGGGAGACTCTCTTCTTCTCTTAAGCCTGAGGATTTCCAGTCTATGGATCCTGTGGCTCCAGCACAGTATAGTGGGAGGGGGTAGCGTGGGGGTTTCCCCTAGCTGCTTTCCAGTTGTGGCATTAATTTCCCCTCACGACCTTCTACTCAGTCCATTGGAGCCCTGGCTCTCCTTCCACCTTGCACCAAGACCCTCTCCCCCAGCTCCATGCCCCAGTCCTACTGGGCAGGCTCTCTGCTGCCGGAGTGACTCTCTTAGAGGCCCAGTTCTTCCCAAGGCTCTACCTCCTCTAACATGATCCTGTATCCCCAAGACTGGGAATCCCAAATCCACAATTTAGTTCTGAACCCTGACATTTTTTGCATACCCTTTCTGGTGGTGAATGCTATGTTATCTTTGTTATTTTTGGATCTACTTTTCCTCAGCATTTGTGTCTGCAAATTAGGTGATTCCCAGATGTTCTGTGGGGAGGAGACCAGACTCTCTCTTATCAGGTTGACATCTTACCTAATCTCTCACCTTCATTCTTGCCTATGCCTTCCTTTAAAAAAATCATATTAAAACTGGAACATTATTTTGGTATCCCTTTTGAAATGTTCTCTTTAGATTTTATTTCTAAGATGTGACTTGAAAATTATACTGGTACAAAACTTTTTCCCTACAAGAATAGAACATAGTAATTGCTTTTCAATCAGAGGAAATGATTATGTTCTTGAAAATTGTTCCAAGAAAAGGATAAATTGCAAATCCTTAGTGAATATATAAATTGGCATTGAATTTGCAAGAAAAGTTTTTAGCCAGACAAAAGATAGAGTTCTTGATTTATTACTCTTTTCTCTGGTTAGAACTTTTCCATATTGTTATACATTTTATATACATAGTTACTGGATATTCTATTATATAGTACAATATGAGATTTTGGAACACTCTATCCTTTCAAATATCTCCCTTATCAATATACTATAGCAGTATAGTTCTCCTATTTCCATATATTAAAGCATCCTTGGAATAAATCCCAGTTCTACATGATTTATGCTTCTTTGATATAGAGTTGAATTTGGTTTGCCTGTATTTTTTGAGGATTTCTGCTTATAATTTTATTTTTGTGAGCTGTCCTTGTCTGGTTTGGTAACCAGGTATAGTTGGCTTCATAAAATGTGTTTCAAATTTTTCCTCCTTTGAAATTTTTGGAAGAATTTGAAAGAGATAAGTATTAGATTTTTCAAAGTTTAGTAGAATTCATTAATGAAGTCACCTGGTCCTGGTCTTTTGGTTTTTTGGGGAGGCAGGAGGTTTTGTTTTGGGAAGAGGCTTTTGATTACAGTTTTAATCTCTTTACAAATGATTGATCTGTTAAGATTCTTTTTCATTTCTTCCTGATTCAGTCTTGGAATGTTGTATGGTTTTAAGAATTTGTCCATTTCATCTACATTATCCAACTTGTTGCCATATAAGAATTAATAATATTCTATTACATCTTTCATGTTTCTATAGCATTTGTTTAACTTCTCCTGCATTTTTAACTTTGCCTATCTGTATTTTACCTCATTTCTTTGGGTTCTTGTCATGTGCACAACATGGGAAAATCTAGAAAGTATTATGTTTAGGGAAATAAGTCAAATGGCTAAAAACAAACATTCATATATCACGTCTGAGTGAAAATATGACTTCACTTATATGTGGTATGTAAAGAAATCAAACAGATGAACAGAATAAAACAAGAATCAAATTTGAGTCTATAAGACCAAGTTAGTGGTTACTAGAAGGGAAGAGGGAAGGATGGGTGAGCGAAAAAATATATTCAGTTTTACAGTGAAATATAGGATTGGATTTTCAGTGTTGAACTTATTGTAGTATATACAGTTGTTGATTGATGATTCATGCCTGAAATTTATATAATACAATAATGCAGTGTTTTTTTCAAAAATAATTATTTTAAAAGGAATAATTCATTTCAAATTTCACACATTATTTATCAGTCATGATGCCAAGGAAAAAAGTCTGTATGCCCCTAGAGGGTAGGAGTATATGTGAAGAACTGGAGGATTAGGATTGTAGAGGAAGACAAAAGGGAAGGCATGGTTTGGGTATTGAAGTTGCTGTCATTTTATGCATTGAAACAATATTATAAAGAATGACAGTAATGAGAAGCAAAAAACAAGATGAAATATTGCTTCATGCACAATAATGTGTAAGAAATTGGGGTGGGAAAGAGAAAACTAGGTTTTTTCACAAACCTTATCTTGTCTGGTCATGATTATCAGTTACTCAATGAGCTTTAATGAAGTGTGTGTTTTCAGTACAGAAAATGAAGACAACTCCTCAAAAAAGTCTGTCATCTCTCTGCGTGATTATAATCTAACCAATTCTAGGCGTGATGAAAAACATGTCAAGGCCTCCTAACTCCACTTCAGTTATGTGATTTGGTCTTGTGCTGTTTACAAACTGTCATCTTTTTGTTTAGAGTCCATTCAGTCCTTCATAGCCACGCTTTTATGTCACCTTGTCTACTCCATACAGTGTTTGTAGTTGTAGTGTCCCTGGGTGCTATCATAACTCACATTGGTGAAGAAGGTAGTTAAATTATAGGCCTTTTCATACTAGTAAATTCAGACACAACAAACGAAAATATAGAAACAGAGTAAATTATTTATACATGAACCCGATGTTGCAATGCTGATGAATTTTGCTGCCAGGGTGGGGACACAATAAAATGCTGGAAATAATCACAGAGTAAAGAACACTTAAGTAATAGAATAAAAGGAAGAAAAAACATACAACAAAAACTTCAAAATAATGAGTAGATTGATACATTTTCCCCCAGTGAGCTGTGAGAGCACAGTATTTCAAACATGTGAACAGTTCTCCACTCACCTTTATTTTGTTGCTTTCTTTGGACTTCCCCGTATTCTAGGCCGCTCTTTACTCTGTTGAAGGAAATAGGTGGAGCTTGGAAAGGTGAGCGCAGTGGTTCCAGGGTGACCAGGCAGAGCAGCATCAGCATCTGAAAACTTCTTTGAAATGCAGATGCTTCATGCTCAAACCTGACCTAAAGAGTCAGAGACTCAGCTGCCCTCCTCCTCCATCTGTAAACGGAGAACCAAATGCCCAGATGTCCCTACCCCCTGGATTTGGCAGTAATGCAGCAGGTTCTGCATTCCAACATTCATTAAAAGAGCAACTGTTATTATCGGCTGGCTCTCTTGGTAGCATATGAGCATTTTCATCCCAAGGTTGTGGGTCTGAGCCCCATCCCTGTTGAATTTTTTATTGCTCATTGAGGGCCAGAATTGGAAGGGGCGGGGACTTGCATTACCAGGGAGGAAGGGATTGTTGCCTGAGAAAGTCTGTGCACAAAGGCCTAGTTATTTATCCTAAGAGCATGTATGTGTGTAATAGATTATGTCTGCATGGCAAGACAAGCCAGTGAGGTTTCATTCTGTCACAGTCACTGAGTGGATGGCCTATGATTTGCATCATTTTCTGACTTTATGCTTAGCCTATAAAAATTCTGTTTTCTTGCTCTACTTTTTTAAAGTTCTTGGTTTTTATTTTACAAATTTCAATATTTATTTACCTATAAAAATTGAAAACTGAAAAATGAAAAGTTTATGAACTGTTACTACACCCTTTCTATATTTTTCTATCCATCTCTAGCTCCTATTATATACATGCATTTTGCTGCTTTTTTTTTTCTTTAAGGAAAAGTGCAAGCAGGAATGAAGGTGAGCAGAAGCAAGTCAGAAAGAGAGAGGAGGAAGAAGCATTTTATATATTTTAATTAGTTGATCATTTTTGCTGTTCCCCCAGATCTGGCATGCAAACCCGGGTCCTTGGGATGTATATGGACTGTGTCAGCTGAAGGTGGCTAACCATACAGCACTCCACCAAGGCCTGCCTGCATTTTGCTTTTTACTCAAGTATAGAGAAAGAGAAGAGAAACGCACATAAGAATGAGGGGAGTACCTGCACTCCAACAGTGACTGTGAGACACCTGGTGCCCAACCCCCAGGGCTGTGAGAATTACCCCACACCACGTATGTCATCTTGCCAGCACCGTGCGCATAACCTGTTGTGAGCACACCGCAGCTGCTCAGCAAACACTGCGCTAATGACTGTATACATATAATTTCCAAATGGAGACCTGTTGCCTTAGCAGCCTTCTGTGATCTTTAAGGTGCCAGCAATGCAAGTGACTCTCAAGACCATCAGGCAGGGATGGTGGCCTTTATTGGAAACAGCTGTTGTGTTGAGACAAGATGGTGATGTAAGTGGTGCTGATGCTGTCTTCAGTGCTGCTAACAATGGGTCAGGGAGCAACATCTACACCAGCTGGGACCTACAGAATTCTAATTTCTTTAATGGGTAGCCAAATAATTTACGTGAATACAAGTTTACGTAAGTAATTATCAGCCCAGGCCTGCAATGAAGATCACAGGGAGAGCTTTAAAACGCCATCACCTGTGTCCGCCCTCAGGGTCCACTGGCCTGCAGGGAGCACAAGCACTAGAACTGCGTTCTCCAGGTGCTCTGAGCCGGGCCAGGGTCAAGCACCAGGGCGCGCAGGTAATTTAGGAAAGCTGAGCGCAGCTTTGGTGCAGGCCGAGGGGACAGATCTCTCTCTCTGGGGTCCGCAGAAGGTCCAGCTGTCCACAGTCCCGTCCGCAGCAGATTCGGGGCTGCCTGTGGACAGCGGGTGCTCCTGAGGTCAGTGGAAGAGAGAATCATGTCTCCATATGGAGATCACGTTCATGAATCTCTCCTGTGCCAAAGGACGGGAGAGAGTGTCCTTTTCTGCATTTCAGATTCGCTCGGTGTGTTGGCAGCAGAGGGAGGGGCTGTGCTGATGCCTCTGAGGACACAGGTGGGATTTCTCCACAAATGTCTCCTGGGAAGGAAATGCGTAGCAAGAGGAGGAC
>RJWH01009002.1:0-25922 GCA_004363575.1 Solenodon paradoxus | reverse complement strand
TTAGTGCGCCTGGGTAATGGAGTCGATCAATACAGGAATCACATTCAGTACTGAACACATACGGTAATTGTTCTTGGCTGAGACACATTCTTAAAACTCTTTTCTCAATACCTTTTGCTCTATTTTCCTGTTTCTAAAAGCATTCACTTTGGAAAAGCAATGCTAATGAAATGACAAAAGCAAGAATACTTGACAAATGGGGTAAAGGGAATTAATTGTATATTAAAGGAAAATGAAATAGTGGTGAACTTACTGTACTTCATACAGATGCAGATTTACTCTGCTGTTTATCATAAACTTAATGTTATAATGCAATATTACTTTAATAAAACCAGTTTTAAAAAGAAGGCATTTTCTGTCTTAAAGATAAACATTCTCATTAAAAGTCACAGTAAGCAAAGAGATTTTTGTTATTCAAAGGAAAGAAAATCAATTACCAGGATATGGACTATTTTAAAGCACCCTATAAGAACTATTTAATAAAGTGTCTCATTCCATGCTTTGTGTAATGATTTTTAATAACTTTTTATGCTACAGAAATCAATTTTCACTTCTTTTCCAGGTCTTAGCTAGACTTTAGAGATGATAAGAAAGCCCATTCAGGTTATAAAATAATTATTTCAGGAGGACTCTTACAACTTGGTGAGCTTAGTTCACAATAGTGTGTTTCATGTTGGAAAGATGTTAATAGACTGATGCAACCTAAAACAATGTTATAGAGATGCATATTGTTCCTTTGGTGATGATTTTCAATATATTAAATATCAACTTATCATCATATGAATATAAACTATGTCATATATAGATCATATTTTAATTAGTGAAATGAAAACTTTTTAATTATCATTTCGGCATCACGAGCTGAGGTACCTTTAGGGAGACCTGCACCATCAAAGCACACCCAAATCACATTTTTGTGAAAGATAGTCAAATTCTTTGATCCCTCCTGCCATTTCAACAAGCTTGTAATGTTTGTAAGCTCTCTGAAGATATCTACAATCCAAGCTAAATTGTGATTGGAAGTTATTTTGCAGGTGTAGATAGTCAACTACACTTGGGTTAGTGAGTGGGGCACTGATACTATAGACACCAATATCTCATGTTTCCTCTTGTGCTCCAGCATGTCTATGGCTCTGTTGCCTTATGATGAGTTTATCTTTACTACTGCTTGCTCTTAAACTTGCCTTTGATCTGGCTGGCTTGTGCTGCTCATTAGAGCCCTAACAATCCCTCTTTTGGAAATCATTGACCTGGTTTATAAATGCCAATGCATTTTTACACTTACAGATATAATAATGGGACTGGGGTTTCCTTCCACAAAGGGCTCTGCATTTGTGGCCCATTGCAGATGGATCTATTGTCTTAGAATGAAACCATAACAGTCCATGGTTCAAAGGGAAGAATCTTACCTTGATTGTTCTTTTGTTTGTTTCAACCAGATTTGTAGTCTGCGTTGTTCAGGAAAATGAATATATGTTTGTCACATTGGATTGAGAGGAAAGAGAGAAAGAGAAGAGGAAGAATAGGAGGAAGGATGGAGACTGTGCCATCTGAGGTCTTCGATCTAAGAAAAGAGCAGACATTTCTAAATCTCCACTACTACTGTTGCCCAAGCCTTTGCTCCAAGAATATTTCAGATCCACTGAATTATCCTTAGAAATATCCACACTTCCTGTGTCATGGGCAAGTTTTAATGTGAATGAGTTCAAGCACTAGGTCTCTAAACTACATTAAAATTCATTATCAAGGAATCTGTTTCTAAGAGATTTTTTAAGAATTAAGAAGAAATGGATGTACCAATTTAATAGAGACCCTCCCTCAAATTGAATACAGATTTATGTAAACATGTGTACATATACATTTGAATATATATGTATATATGTATATATGTATATATGTATATACAGAAAAGAATGCAAGAGACATTGATAAAAAACAAAAATAAAGCATGTTACATAATAACCTATGATATTCTAAATTTTCTAAAATAATTTAATACAAAAATATTCTTTAACATAAAGTTTGAGTAGAAACATGTCTCACTTTTATCATTGGAACTATTGCCTTATTTACATTCCCCATTTTAATAACATCCATAGTCCTCAAAAGATCAGTGATAGGCTTATACACTCTGATCCAATGAGTAATAAATGAAAATTAAGTCTTTATCACTTTAGAAAGAAACTATCCATTTTTACTTTCTATTTATATCTATTACTTTCAAACAGAATACTTGACATCTGAACTTTCTGGTTACCAGACCTGTGTGGTATTTACCCCAGAACAAGATATGCTGTAGAAAACTAGTTGAATATCAAATAATCTGATTCAATATTGAGATTATCTGACTGGAGTGTCAGATCCTACAGTTGTCCCCAGATCATTTTATGGGTTCTACATACACTCCACACAGATGAGAATCCCAAATAGCAAATGCTCTGTTACACAAAATTTCTGTTCATCTTGGATACAAATCTAGTGTCCCAAACCTTCTAAGGATCATATTAATTTGTCCCTCTGGAAAGGAGGATATAATGACAAACATTCATTTTTGGTCATAAGAAAACTAAAAAGATGAAAACATAGGAACAAAAGTCCCCAAATTTTGTAAGACTATAGATACACTGTTTTTCTGAACTTTTAAAAATATATCACTATTCAACACAGATTTTTTTTATAAATATATTATTTAAGTTGAAGCAATATGCCAACCATAAAATAACCTCTGGGGAAACAAAAGTGAATGTGACTCAATCTAATTCTCTGTAAATATTAAACTTGAAATCACAAATTTTTCAGTTACAAACCTATATGGCGATCTGCTTTTATTACCAAACATGGCAAAATAATTATGAATATTTGTTCATTTTTTTTCAATTGTAATTATAATGCATGTGCAAACATTTGGGTTAGTTATGCAAATGAAAGTTTAAAACTATATATCACTCAAAGTCTGTCACATGGAAACTGCCAATAATGTTTTGTGATATTATGCTCATAATCATTACATATCATTGCATTCATAAAAATGTATAATTCATCAGGAAGTTTTTGAAGTTACATATTCTGCTCCTGTAGGCAATGAATATTGACCTAGAAATGGTGATAGTGGAAAGAAGAAAATAATGAATTTTGAAATTCAAAACAGAAAAATTAAAGTCATATGTTTTTAAGTGGAAACTCTAAATATTGATGCCTTTTGATTGCTATCAAAGTTATGTATTATATTATTATATTTATAGCAGTACATGAATATCATACATGATAAGAAAAATAATATTTTATGGCTCAGTAAATCAGTAACATCTCTCTGCTTTAAACTATAATTTTATTACATTAATGACTAAGTGGGGGATTCCCTGCAAACTGAGGTTCCTGAGGAAATGAATTCACGTTAATGATTGTGTCCACACAGTAAAAACAAACTGCTCAAAAAAGCCCTTTTAGCAGAATGAGAATCATGTTATTTTCAGTGAATTAGAAACAATCTAGCTCAATCCTTATATTTCTGTCATGGTTCAACAAACTTATCCACCCAAACAAGACACTAGAAACAAAACAGGAAGCATTCGGAGACAGAGATGAATGAAAAATGGCTGTATACTCCAGCTCTAATTTCTAAATTTTGTCAAAATGTAAAATAGTTCTGAAATCTCTTCCTAAAATAAGTGTTATTATTCATCATTTGTAAACCTGTTAGGATCACAATTTTCCACTGGATCAATCCCACGTGAGACATTTTTAAAGAATTAATCAGTGCAGGAACTGGGATTTCAAGGACAAAATAAATTCTAGAGAGATCAGACAACTTCTTTGCCAATCAGAGGAAAATATCGATTCTCACTGGCTTCTTTTCATTATTCCATTATTGAAAATTTTTGTTCCAATTTGGTCTGATTTGATTAACCATGATTTTCTACCCTAAGAAGAAAACCATCTCTTTGTCCAATCATTTAAAAATACCAAACATATATATAAACTTCGCTCAGAAGAAAAAAAATGCGGAAGAGAACACATTCCAGCTTGAGACTTCACCACTACTGCAATGATGTTGAAGCAACAAAGATGACAAAATAATGAGAAAACTCTTTTGTGGTACTCATTAAATACTTGAAGAGAGTAAATACCCGGGTTTATAACAAGAGAGCAGCTAATTTTTATCTGGGACTTTCCTCACGGATGGACTATATACCTGATATATACAAATACACAAAGTAAATGTATACTTCCTCTGTAGCACTACTATGTTAGATTTTGATCAGAAATATATGTGTTACTAAGCCTAAAACATGCTTTCTCAATGTCTAATTTTCAAAGGTAATAAGATGTCTCTGTCATTCAGGTTAGAGCATACTTTGTCTCAAATTTCCTAGTGAAGTTATAGGTGATTTTGCTGAATAGGAATATGTAGACAGAATTCAAGCAGTTATTACATAGATTTTTAGAAATATTATTATTAAAAGCCGTAAATCCATAGTATATATAAAGATTGATGTGAACACAGGTACCTGGTTATCTCAGAATGCAAAATGAATCCACACTGCATTGATGATGACAGAAAAGAAGAAAGAGTTGTTACAATGTGGACTCCTATGGCTATGTAAGTAGTAAAGAAATGAGTTCCTCTTTGAGGAAGTCAAAGTCATTTTTTATCACCGAGTAATAAAAAAGAAGAGTTAAATTTATTTATAGTGAATTTCAAATTCACAAGCATATTTGAGTCACACAGACAGCAATGATAAACAGACCAAGACACACTATTAACAAGCATCGTTATTCTCTTAAAACACTTGGTTATCATGCAATTACAGAATCCCACAAAATGGCTTTCTTCCCAGTGTTATTATTTCTCATTCAAGGTTCAATGAAGAATAAACTATACAATGCTTTTAATCAACATCATTTAATATGGATTGGGAAATAGTTTTTCAAACATAAACAGCCAACAAGAAAAAGATGTTATCTTAGAATGATAATTGTATGAAGTAGTTATATGATCATAAGTTAATGAGTCAGAGAAAAGTTTGAACATTAGAGCAATCTAACATTAAATGACCAGTAGTCAGAAGAAATAAAAAAGAAGCTGCATGGAAAACTAAAATATTTCCAGCACAAACACTACATAACAATTTAATGTTTAGTTGTATAAACATGGAGCAAATAAGAAAAATAGTTTAATATCCAGTACATGTGACCATCCATAGAATTTGGAGGGACCAAAGGATATTAACTAGAATTTTGAGACAAACTTCTTCGTATCTCCTCCATTATAAACTTTGGTCACTCTGAGATCCTCAAGATTTAATCATGAATGGGAAAGGGCACAAGACATACTTAATATGTGGATAAAAGACAGTCAAATTCAACACTCTCCACCAGCAATCTGTACATTTCCTCTTACCAATAGTCTGCCCATTAGAGAATTTGCGGCTCTTTTAAAATTGAAATCTTTGATTCATTCATAATTCTCGATTAAAAATAAGTGACTGAGAGTGGATACCAGGTATAATCATTTTATCATTCATCAGAATTTTTTTTTTATGATTGAGGACCAGGGACATGATTTCCACAACAATGTCATTAGATTTGATTTGAAGATAATGTTTTTGTGAAATAGACATTCACCTTGAAAATAGGGAATGAATGCACATTTAAAGAATTCTGAATATCAATATTAAATATCAATAATATGTGATAAATACAGTAGACATTTGGAGTAATAAGTATACATTAATTTTTAACAAATGTAGGATTACAGAAAAGACCCACAATGCCATGAAAGCTGTAATAACATAAGCTATTTTCTGATACATAAATTAAGAGTTATAAAAAACATTTGACAGAAAATTTATGTAACCAAGTCATATTTGTCAATGACAGATATAGTGTTGCAATCATTTCTAATCCTTACTGAAAACAATGACCCAAGAGTTGAGACTGTTCTGATGAGTTCCTACAAATTTTTCTTGATGTCCATATTCCTCAAGATATAGATAAAGGGGTTCAACATCGGGACAACATCTGAGTAAACAACTGAAGTTACTGTACCCCTCTTAGGTGAATGAGGGAGAAATGAACTGAGGTACATTTCAATGGCTGTTTCATAAAATAAGCAAACTGAGAGACGAAAGCCAAAGACAGAGAAGTATTTGAACTTCCTATACATGGATGGGATTCTCAAAATCGAAACAAGTTTTACATAAGATCAAAAAATGCCTGAGACAGGAACAACACCATATATGGCAGCCAGAATATGTATCAATTTGTTATTTGTAAAAATGTCACCACGAGCAAGCTTTAGAAGATGAGTGTGTCAGAGAAGAAATTAGGAAATTCTACATGTGAGTACTAATTGATGACTGTCTAAGGGGGTGAAAATGGCTACAAACCTATTATAAGCCATCACATTGAAGAGTACACTGCCCAGACACCTCGATAAGAGTTGATCTTGCTATATAAGACTCAGTTTCTAATGAATGATAATTTTGGCCACCATGACTGAGCTAAATCCAATATCAGAAAAAAAAACAAATTGCCAACATGTTCATAAAAAGATGTTCTACTTCTCTTATCATCAGGAAAATGCAAATCAAAACAACAGTGAGATATCACCTCATGGCAGTACGAATGGCTATTATCCAAAAAATGGAAATAACAAGTGCTGTAGAGGATGTGGAGAAAAGGGAACACTAATTCACTGTTGGTGGGAATATAAAGTGGTGCAAACATTCAGTAAAGCAGTATGGAGAGTACTCAAAAAATTGAGAATGGAAATTCCATGTGATCCAGTTATTCCTCTACTGAGCATTTATCCCAAAGAGACAAAACACTTACTTGAAGAGTTATATGCACACCTATGGTCATTGAAGCACAATTAGCATAGTTAAGAGCTGGAAGCTACCTAAATCTCCTTCGACAGAGGAGTGGATAAAGAAGATGTGGAATATATACACTATGGAATACTATGCAGCCATAAAAATTGATATATCTTGCCATTTCAACAACTTGGGTGGACTTGGAGAAAATTATGCTTATCTAGATAAGCCAGAAGGAGGGCAGACATGATAGCATTCATATGATGGCTAAAGTGAAAACAAATAAATGTCATAAATTAAACAACACTAAAAATGGGGAAGGGTGGGAGAGAAAGAGAGAGAGAGGCAGAACGCAGGTCCAAAAACTATGGACTCTCAGAGATGAGATAAAAAAGTAAAATCACAGGTACCAAATGGGGGGATATTGATAAATCTACTATGCTATTTGTATTGCAAAAATATCACTATGTATTCCTCAATACAAGTCATTGTCAAAATGCAATATCACTTTAATAAATGGGTAAACAAACACATGATTACAGGAAGTGGAGCTCACTGAAAGCAGGAGACATCACTATATCAGGAAAATATCTCTAATCAACACAAGAATTTGTAGTTTTTTCCTCAATTAGCTTACAAATGATCATAATGCAGTGCTCTCAGCAAACTTTTAATACAGAAGAACTGCAGCATATATAAAAATTGACATTTTCTTAAGATACTTTTGAGGCTCCCTTCATTTTGCTTAGTTACACGTCATCGGAAAAGTCAACATGTTTTCTCTTACATATCAAGGTTATTTCCATCAATACTGAAACAAACTGTAGCCTCTCTCCACATTAAATTAATCAATATTCTTAGTGACTTCTAATTTTCATTCTTCAATAAGAACGTGTTTTGCTAGAGAATGCATTTTCTTTAGTTCATTTTGTGTTGAGATCATGTATCTTCAACAAATTCAATTTAGCTCTCCTAATGTTCTTTCTATTTTTAAAGAGAGTTGTTTAGGAAAGATGGACATTGGAAATCTCCATGGTCTTGTTGTCTCACAGGAATCAATGAAAGTGATTTTAAAATGACTTTCAACAAAGCCTAGACATTCCAAGCAATAGTTAGCAAGGGAACATTGGATAACAACCATATTTAGAACAAATGAACCTACCATGCATACAGACTTCACATAGAGAGAAGAAGACTTGCTTGTATTTCTTAAGCACAAATGGAAGATTCTACAGGATAGAGCATAGGATAAATCTACAACAAACGTTAATATAAAAATGTTTAAAATCATATCAATTATCTTTTTCCAAAAGACAATGCTGTGAAACTGAAAATCAAAACAGGAGTAAAACTGGAAAATCCGCAAATAAGTGAAATAGAAAAAGTCACTAATTAATACAATTGACACCAGAATAATCCCCTAAATAATAAATCAAAAGAAATTTCAATATATTTTTAAACCAATAATTGAAATACAACATTCCAGGTATACAGAGCACTATCAAATTAATTCTTTTGTCGCTGTTGAAGGGATATTGCATTTTGACAATGACTTGTTTTGATGTATGCATAGCAGTATTTTTACATTTACAAATAGCATAGTAGGTTTACTAATATCCTCCCCCACCATTTTTTGCTTTATTAGTTATTTCCCTTCATCCCATTTTCCACAACCCCTCACCCATCACTTTGTTACCTCTTGATTTGTTTTTTGTCTCATCACTGAGTCCGTATTTGTTTGGAATAGTGTTCTCTCTCTCTGTGTCTCTCTTTGTCCTCCACATTTTTGGTGTTTAATTTATGATGTTCATTTGTTTCCTCCTTACACATCATATGAGTACTATCATATGATGTCAGTCCTTCTTCTGATTTACCTCGCTAATCACAATTCTCTCCAAGCCCATCCATGTTGCTGCAAATAGCAGAATCTATCCCTTTTGATGACGACATAGTATTCCATTGTGTACGTATGTACCACATCTTCTTTATCCACTCCTCTGTTGATGGGAATTTAGGTAGTTTCCAGCTCCTAGCTATGTGAATTGTGTTGCAATAAAATTGGGAATACACATATCTCTTCAGATAAGTGAGTTTTTTCTTTAGTGTAAATGCCCAGTAGGGGAATAACAGTATCAAATGGAATGTCTATTCTCACCTTATTGAGGACACCTCATACTACTTTCCGAATGGATGCATCACTTTACATTTCCACCAAGAGTGAATTATTTCCTTTGTCTCTACATCGTCTCCAAAACTTATTACTTCTGCTTTTTTGTGCAATAGCCTTTCTTACTGGTGTGAGGTGAAATCTCATTTTTGTTTTGATTTGTATTTCCCTGATGACAAGAGAAATAGACCATCTTTTCATGAACCTGTTGTCAATTTGTGTATCTTCTTTGGAGAGGCGTCTATTAAGGTCATTGGATTTTTTTATTGGATTGCTTACATTTTTGTTGTACAATTTTATGAGCTTTGTATATCTTAGATATTAATCACTTATTGGAGGTGTGAGATGCTAATAACTTTTACCATTCAGTTTTCCCCCATTGTCTTCTATATGTTTGATGGGTTCTGGTCTTATGTCTAGGTCTTTAACCCATTTTGAGTTCTGGTGTATGGTGTTAGGTAGTGGTCTAGTTTCATCCTTTTGCATGTGATGTCCAGTTCTCTTAATCATTTATTAAAGAGGATGCCCTTGCCCCATTGTAAGTTTTTGGCTCCCTTGTCAAAACTTGGATGTCCACATATATATGAATTTATTTCTGGACTTCAATTCTGTTCCGTTTACTTTTCTATTTTTATGCCAGTAACAAAATGTTTTATTTATTATTGCTTTGTAGTAGAGCTTGAAGTCAGGGAGCAAAATTACCCCGCTGTTGTTTTTTCCATTGAGGATTATTTGCACTATTCTGAATTGTTTGTCGTTCCAAATGATTTTCATTGTTTTGTGTCCTATGTCTGTGAATAAAATCATTGGAATTTTAATGGAGATAGCATTGAATCTATATATTGTCTTGGGAAGTAGGGCCATTTTGATTATGTTGATTCTTCCAATCCATGAGCATGGGATATCTTTCCATTTCTTTGTGTCTTCTTATATTTCTCTTAGCAATGTTCTGTAGTTCTCGTAATATAGGTGCTTCACTTCTCTGGTTAGGTTTATTCCAAAGTATTTCATTTTGAGGGTGCAATTGTAAATGAGACTGCTTTGTTCAGTGCTCTTTCTGTATTTTCATTGTTGGCATACAGAAAAACATAACAGATTATTTAATATTAATTTTGCAGTCTGTCACTTTATTATATTAACTCTAGTATCTTTTTACTTGAGTCTTTGTGGTTCTCTATGTGTATTATGATGTCATCAGCAAGGTTATGAGATGAGGTTGAGATAGGACTGGGCTATGAGCTCTGATTCTAAGCTCAGGGAGTGTCCTCTTTTGCTTGACTCTCCACAGCTCTTTAAGACCTGGTTAACAGAGTCACCTCCTCTTCCCCTCTGCCAGTGACTGACTTCACATGTTGACCAACGTCCTGGGGAACTCAATCAGAGCAATTGTCATTGAGCACCTGTCTCAGTGGGAGCTGGAATTGAAGGAAGCTGAGCTCAAACTGCCCTGCCTAGGGAAGAGCTAAAAATCACTCATAGCACAATAGAAGGGGGCCTCCAAGGGTGGTGAAAACTTCCAGAGCTGCCTATACTGATGACTCTTTCCAGTGCTTTAAACATAATAACTCCTCTTTAAGAAATGTTTCATACACATTCTGTTTTGTAAACATCACACTGTGGAAGTCACATTATAAAGTGACTTCAAGCTATCATTTATTTCCCTCTCAACTATTGACAAACTTACAAATAAAAAATATAGTTCACACAGGAGTGTGAATTCCAGCTAAACAACGCTTTGGTAACAGACACCTGTGATTGAGGGTCAAAATTATTCTTGTTAAAATAGGTAGATCATTCCAACTACAACCTGTTAATAGGAAGGAAATCTCATTTGTGGGCATTATTAATATAGATACCTGAAATAAATGTGGATGTCCTGGCAATCATAAATGCTGCCTCCAAATATCAAAACAAATACTAAAGATGAGACGGAACAGATTATAAATGTCATACATTTAATTTGCTATGACTATTGCATATGCAAATTTGATTCAAGACCTGCCATCCCCAAAACACGGACTTAAGATGAAGGGTATTTTTTTACTCACAGGGCAGTCTATGTCGGTGAGTCTTTTGATCTCTGCTAGTATTCTTATGTGATTGTGATCAGGAATGAGTCAAGTGGAGGTACTTTGAACTCTTTCATTTTGAGGGCTTGCTGGTTGTAGACTGGTCAACAGTGACCATGAATGGAGAAATAAGATTCTGCTCCATTTGTCATCTCCTCCTAGAGCAAACTAGCTGGACACATTATATGACAGAGGCAGAACCAAGAGAGAAAAGCAAAATCTCACCAATGTCCCTTGAGACATAATATCATGTTAATAAAAACCTAGTGGCCAAAAAAACATATTCAAGTGCAGTCCAGATTTTAAAGTGCAGATATAGTATCCACTTCTTAAAGAAAGAGCTTTATATTCACATGGAAAAATTCACTGATACAAGATATGGTGAAACCAAATAACCCAAATCAAACAATCATAGATTTTAGTCTATAGAATCCAATCAGTGGCGACCATATGGGAAAATGTAGGAGATGAGAATATTAGGTAAAAGGCAATAGTTACATGGTGAAGGATACAATTGGGCTGTTGGTGGTGAACTTTTAATGTGGTCTTCAATAATGGTGGATGTGGTTATAGATCAAAGATTCTTGCTGTATAGTATTCATGATGTGCCTGTATCTCACTGTATTCATTACTTTTCTTATACAAAGGGATTAATTATTAATTTAAACTTTGACTTAAACTTACTTTGCTAAACACTTCGCTATAACAATGATAAATGAATGATGGTTTCCTATGAGAATACTGTTTATATTTTATACCAAATCATTTACTGTTCTTAGCTAATTGATATGTACACAGATGCTCCATTTCTGTATTTAGTTATTTAAAATATTGTATGTACCTCTAATATAAAGATAAAATTTTAACTTTTGAAAAATCATGATACTCGTTTTGTGATTTTACTTTGTTTATTAGAAAAACAAAACACTTGTGGGGAAGTAATATTTGTTTCAAATTTTTCCCATTATGTGGGCCTTTGATAAGCGTTTGAAGAAATACTTCTTTATTATTTTTATACTTCATGTTAGCTAAATTTATTTCATACCGGTTTTAGACCCATGAGATTTTTAAAAATTATATGGAGATATAACTGGCTTCAAATATGCTGTAACATTAATGTGTTCAAAAGGATGTGTAGATGCCCACAAACATGATGAACTATGTACATTGCTGTGATGTCAGCATGAATTTTTACATTGGAGTAATGGAAGTGATGATGACAGCTTTAATTTAAAAAGGTGAAAAAAGTCAATATTACAGGCTTCCTTTGAAAGAAATTAATCTAAGGTAAAGTCCAAATATTACAGATCCAAGCTGTAGAATAGCATTGTCTGAGCAGGGAAATGACAAAGGTAAAAACTCTAAGTTATCACAAATCTTGATAATGTGATTTACATAAATTGTACACAGAAATGTGAATCAAATAAATAGAAATATAGGAAGTAACTAGAAGCAATATGTTTTCATATTTGAATCAGAGAGTAAAACATTTGGCTCAGACTTTAGTCATGTTCTCACTGGCACTTGTGCAGCATTAGAGCAATTGGCAGCTTAATGGCATTCTTTCCAAAGAGTCTTTTGTCTTTGTTCCTGAGACTGTAGATGAAGGGGTTCAGCATAGGTGTGACCACCGTGTACATCACTGAGGCTGTTGGAGTTGAATGCGAGTTATGGGAACCAGTAGAGCTAAGGTACACTCCTAGACCTGTTCAATAAAACAGTGAGACCACTGAGAGGTGAGATGCACATGTGGAAAATGCTTTATACTTCCCCCGAACAGATGAGAGTCCACGTATGGAAGGAACTATCTTAGAGTATGAATAAAGGCTACAAGCCAGGGGACCACCAGCTAGAAAAACAGTGACAAAATATATCAACAAGTCATTGAGAAAAGTGTCCAAACATGCGAGATGGACCACTTGATCGAATTCACAGAAAAAGTGAGCGATTTGTATGTCTGTGCAGAAGGACAATCTCGACACCATCAAGCTGTGTAACAAGGAATCCAGAGAACTCATTATCAAGCATTCCATAACCAGTAGTCCACAGAGCTGGGGGCTAATGATGACTGTGTAGTGCAGTGGGTGACAGATTGCCACGAAGCAGTCATAGGCCATGACAGTCAGGAGAAAGTCATCCATTGCTACAAAAAGCATAAAAAAGTACATCTGTGTGATGCATCCTGTATAGGTGATGACTTTGCTGTGTATACAGATGTTCTTCAGCATCTTAGGGATGGTGATGGAGGTGAAACAGATGTCTACAAAGGACAGGTTGGGGAGGAAGAAGTACATTGGTGTTTGGAGATGGGAGTCAGAGATGACGGCTAGTATTATGATCAGATTTCCCAGCATAGTGATGATATACATGGAGAGGAAAATACCAAATACTAGGGATTGCATTTTTGGTTCAACTGTGAACCTCATGAGAAGAAATTCTGAAAATCCTGTATCATTGTCTGGTTCCATGTGGTGCAGGTTTCTAATAAGATAAAAAGAAAAGAAGGGTGACTAATGGTCTTAGAAACAGACATTATTCCTTACTGGAAATGCTATAATTTATATCTTTGGGAAATAATTACAATAGTTTATGTATGAATACATCTCATTTTTGGAATCTATTTAATATCTAATTAGCAGCTATCTAATTTCTGCTTCTGTCATTTGAGGCTATGCATTTCGCATACTAAATTCTTTCATGAATTTGAAAAATACATGACTCCTATTTCTACTGATGTTGAAATAATATCAGCAATAAATTATAGAGTATGATACATTTTAACACGTGATAGGAAAAAATGAACATTGGTATATCAACTGTATGGAAGTATGGTATAATTTTTAATTTATATTTAGGAAAGACATGGTTACATCCCTAGTTTGAAGAAACCCATACATAAGAGACCCTGTGTCCTGATGTATCTGGAAATGTGTTCCTGTTGAGGGAACAACCCTTGTGAAGACCCTGAGAAAGGTGCTTATTTTAGTTTAAGAAAGAAAACCAATTTGTTGAGAATGCGACAGAGTAAGGAGAACGTCTCAGAATTTGTTTAATGAAATTATTCTCTTTCTACGGCTTATATTTTGTGTTATAGTAAGTCCATCATCTATATTTTATAAAATTGTTTCAAAAGTATTAGTATTTAAATAATCACTCCAGTACTATCTGTTGATTAAATTCTGACCTCAGTATTATGAGTTGTTTTGGAATAAATGAAACTATGATTTTCCTGCCCCAACTTCTCCAATAAACAGAAACACACACATTCTCTCATACTCTCTGTTACACGAACAGAAGCACACACAGACACACACACACTCACATTCTGCAGAACCTGGCTCCCTGGGCTGTCTTGGATCCCTGATTTTCTTACCCCAACAACCATAATTAGACTAGATGTTTACACAAACACTTTCATCAGATCGCAAATTCTTTCCTTTAAGGTATGTAAAAATGGTACCAGGATTCATGTTTGGATGCTCTCAAAGTCCCATAGACTTGGGGATCATACTGGTGACTTTATTTTTTGACTGTCTTTAGAGGAACATTAAAAGGTGTTCATTGCAAAGAGAGAGGGAGAATGTGAAGGAGTTGGAGAGGGAGAGGAGAGAACCAGGATAGGATGGGAAAGGATAGGATGAGGGTGAAAAAGATTTAGTAGTCCTGGGGCTCCCTAAGTGACACTGAGCACTTAAAATTTAAAGCATCCCAGTTTTTTTGGCAACATTCTGATGATTATGTTGTCTTGCTGCTTATGAAACATGATATTGGAGCAAAATAACTTTCGTCTTAAGACACAACTAATTTTCAGTGCACACCTTTGGCTGGTTGAATGATTAAGAAAAAAGTGACCAAAAGAAATAAACCGACAATTCACAAAAGGAAATAAAGTGAAAAATGTGACTTTTTATATGAAGCAGTAGATTTTTCTTCCTGTGTCTATTTCATGTTTTTTACAGTTCTTGGTAGAGTAAACAAGACTCTGTATCATATTTCTTATGTGACACTTTTTTTTGGTTATTTTGGACTTTAGAATGACATCTTACTTTTATTGTGTTTTTTATCAGTCTAGTGGGCACACTCTAGACCTGGTTTGATTTTGTTCCCACATTCAGTGTCCACCCCAGATCATGTTCTATAAGATAATTCTCACCTCATGACATTGCAAAACTTTTACACTGAGTAAGTTTCTTCATTTTTAGAGGGCAAAATATCATACCTGCATTCATTTCAGTGTATTATGATTTCAACATTATACATTATACTTTATAATGTAAGGACTTCACCTGCATTGTTCACCTTTGTTTTTTGAAAATATATGGCTTTATACATGCACTTGTACAGATAAAAATTTAGAAAATGGGAAGTTCACAAATAAAAATCATGACAGAGTAGATGAAATCATTTTTAGTAGTCTCTACACCAGTGTACATTCTATGGAGCATCAAAAGCAAATAAAACATTTCCAAGATGAGTTGAACAATATCAACATGGATTATCAATCAGCAAGGACGTTGACATAAGGCAATATAAGATAAATGTATATAGAAGCTTCTCACATAGTACAGCTATTATAAAAACATTTTGGGGAATGAATAAGCAATTAAACATCCATGCATATGGATGTTTAATATCTGACAACCTTTCTCTCAATCTAGGCAGAATGTTTTATAAAAACTGATATAAATAATTCTCTGGAAGGTAATGAAGGAATTTCACACATTTTATTTTTTTGTTTAAATTTTTCAATTACCTAAAATTATTTCATTGCTTTAAATTGCTAAATGATTTTTAAGATATTGTCTTTGAACCTCAATATGTGTATATCAGTTAAAACTCAAAGGCAGTGAAAACTCATGGGAAAAAGTAGATTTTGGGCCAACACTGAAAATAAATACCTGAAATCTTAAAGTGATCATCAACATCCTAATTAAGATAAGACAATTAGAAGTAAGATGGTAGACATATTTACCAATATAAACTTCATAAACAAAATATCCAACCAAAACTCAATTGAAAGACAAGTATCTTCAAAAATTACTCAAAATTCTGCCAGTTACAGGGAAATAGTCATATAATGCAAGAACTTGTAATATTGCTAGGACATGAGCATGAAAATCACATAGAAATTATTTTTCAACCACCTGAGCATTAGTTTAAAAAATAAAAAGAATATTATTCCACCCTCACCAGACTGGGGAGGAATGTAAATGGTAGGGTTGATGGGGTTGGAATTTCCATAGGACAAAAGTACACTCTCAGAATTCAGAACTGTGAACTGTTAAAACTTTGTGGACACACCTGAAGACAGACATATACACACACACATATATATACATATATGTGTGTGTATATCTATATGTGTGTATATATATTTATATATTCTTTAATTCTGGTTTTCAGTCTGTACACTATGAACCTTCACTCCAGAGGTGGTTTCTGACTTCTCATGTAGGATGTTTAGACTATTCCGGTATCCACCCACCCTTCCCTGTGTGGTTGGCTGAAGTGTGTCTGAATATTGCTTTAAATATTCTATGGACACAACTCCTTTGGTGGAAATCAGTCTTAATTATCTTCCCCTAACTTTTAGTTTTGATATTCTAATAACTTAGTGAAAAAGAAAATGAAATTTTACAGTGTGCCACATTGTAAATGGCACAGCCACATCATGAAATGTATGCAACACTGACTGATGAACCCATGTTTTTGCTAGTGACTAGAGAGATATCTGTAAGGTAGTTCTGAATAAATTGGAAAGAAAAGATACTGGATAAAATAATTATTGTCCAACTATATGGCATGATGAATGCTCATACATGTTCTATTAAACACTGAATTTAATGTTTTAGAACACTAGAAGTCTGGGTGTGTGTGACATGAAGTTCATACAGTGATCTGTATTTTAGTATCTTAAAAAGCACATAGCAATGTTAACAAAAATAATAAAATAATGGAGAAAACTGTGTAAAATGTGAAGATGTTTGTATGTATCACATAGAATGACACCATTTAACTAAGACATTTTGAAATGACTTATGACAAAATAACTGTAAAAACAAAATAAACAAAATGAAAGAAAAGATATTCCATAGTCATAATTTAATGATAGTGGCATGCATTATTTATTTAGACATCACTAGGAAAGACTTGGACCTAAAAGAATAAATCAGAAAATCTTTTAAAATGTGAGTTGGATGAAGTATATATGTTCTAATAATTTTTAAAAGGGAAGGTGAAGGCATGAATGAAAGCCATAGGCAGGCAGTACAGAAGATTTTATATAGTTCATCTTAGTGGTCTCCCTGGTCCCAGGTCTTGAATCAGGAACCTTGGGATACATTTAAATCACTTAGTCGACTAGATTGCTATGTCAACAGGGAATTCCCTAGTTGTGTTTTTAATACATGGACTTTGTGTCAAAATATTTGCATAGATGAGAAGGTAAATGTGAATGCAACTTAATGAAGAACACATTCATGATGTCTTCAGATGATGCAATGTTTGGCAATCAAAAAACAAAAGGACAGGTGTAGCAAAGATGTGGACAAAAGTGGGAAATATGTGATATATAAGCACCAAGGATCAGAAAAACATATTTTTATTTAAGTGAGAGCTTTTGTTGTTCATTTACAATCAAAACAATCAACGCAGAGTAGGACACAATATGACTTGTGCTTTTGGGTACACACAGTTTACAAACAGTACATTTCGAACAAATACTCATACTCACATAAAAATGTTCAGTTCTTTGTTGAATAAATACAATAAAAACAGAAGTGCAATGAAGAACTCAGTATACAAAAGGAAAGAAATAACAATATTTTCAATACAGCCTTTAGTTGGCTTACTAATCACACATATATAATCAAAGCAAAGTAAGTTCATTAACATGCTCTTTTTCCTTCCCAAAATAAAATACCTTTTAACTTGAATATTGAGAGGCAATATGTGCAATGTATATCACAGGTATTTCTGGTGCAAAATAATGTTGCCAATCATGGTTGGTTAATTATTTTTACCCAATTAAAATATATAGGCAAAGATCATCAATCAAAAATTCCATTTATTATTTTCTCTCCCTCTACAGCTAACAAACACATATTTCTCTAGCCAATTACTTGCAAGCTTTTTGTACTGAAAAGTCAATTTTTACTAGAAAAGCCAACACCTTCCAATCTCTCTCCTAACTGGGCTCCTGTAACCACAGGTGAATTGTCAACATTTACCCTTGCATGCCCAAGTTTGATAGTTACTTCTCTTTTGGTGTAATAAGTTATATTTTTAGCTTTCAAGCAAACACCTCCAGTGATCTGGGAGGTGGACTAGGTTAGATTATCTCTCAGTAAACTCAGGTCTGTTCTTACATCCATTTTCTTTGACAAACTACTGCAGAATCTGTTGGACTTACACTAACCTGGATGAGGTCTCTGAGGAAACTCTCAACATCAATGTCTAAAATTCTCCTGGGTTGTTGGTGATGGAAAATGAAGCTCAGAACCCAGACAAAGCAAGAGGAAGAAGAAAAATATTGACCCCTGAGCCAGAATTAGGGCTCTAAAAGTAAAACCATTGTCCTCTCCATGACCAGGCTGTGCAGCTGAAGGTCTGAATGAGAGCATATTTACACTCCTGCATTTGCTCATTAGCAACTTTCCCTCCCTCCTGGTACCATAGTTCCTAAATAATTGATTTCCCTGTGGACACTTGTGTGGATAGAATGAATATTTCTTGCTCTGTCTATGTTCCTAGGATACAAAGCAGTTAATTATCAATTCAGCTTTTATGATTTTTATCCTTAAATCTTTTGTCTACTAGAGAATTGAACTCTCACCAAGCTTGTTCAAGCCTCTTTCAAGTTTTCTACAAAGTTAGAGATTGAGGATCCTGACAATTAGGTCTCTCGATCCTCAAATTACTGACTACTAATGGGTGATACTTAACCTGCAATCATAAGGAGTTATTTTATCCTCTTTTGAATGGGCACAACTTGATGTAATTCTAAAATATTGGGGGGTGCTCTTCCTGTGTTCCTGATTCTTTTATGTCTCAAGTGAAAACCTGTCATATATTCCCTCTTTATATATGACTTGTCTGTAATAAGAGATACCTTTAGGTATATACAGGATCTTAGTTTACACAGTATAAGATCTGTCAGATTTAATTTTAAGTTGGATTTTCAGTGAGATAATATTTTCATGTACTCCATTTGAGGAATGATATTTAGAGGAATTTAATGCTCTTGTGAAAAAATAAATTGAGTTTTGGATGAGTATTGATTTTTATTCTGCCTGCTGAATCTGGATGTGTTTCTCAACCAGAAAAATATTTTCACCACTGGAGATCCACTTGACAATTTAAGTTATTGTGTAAATAAATACACACAACATATAGTATAACAGCTCACTCAATTTATCAACTGCAAATGTGAACAGTGGAAGCTGAGAAAAATCTTTCCTCACCAGCACTTCTCCAACTTCATTTTGCTGCACAAATGACCCAAACAATTTTATTCTATGTTACAAATCAAATTCTGAGTCAGCAGGTCCTCTAGTGTGAGACCTGTATTTCTGACTCCATACCCCCTCCCTGCCCCCACTGGCTCTGAGCTACTGATACTGAAGGTGCCAGTGGGTGTTTGGATTACATTGTGATCAGTCAGGATGTGTTCCTTCTGTAGAGTGTGACATTGGTCATCTAGGTTTTCTGTACCAAATAGTTTCTTTATTTGCAATTTTCAAGTAGAAGTGTAGGAATTTTCACTTTCTACAGAGTTTGTGATAAATTTGTGTTTTATTCTAAATAAAATTCTTTTAAGTTCAACAATGACCACTTTTTTAATGTATTAACCTTTTATATCATTGAAAGTGTATTTTAGGCAATGGTTTTAAAAGAATATAAGCAAAAATTATACAGCATGTCATATTTTGAGAGGTGATTGAAAAAATGA
This sequence comes from Solenodon paradoxus, assembly GCA_004363575.1. NCBI lineage: Eukaryota > Metazoa > Chordata > Mammalia > Eulipotyphla > Solenodontidae > Solenodon > Solenodon paradoxus. The sequence continues at coordinate 5,921 of RJWH01009002.1, read as the reverse complement.
AACAATGAATTGTGTGAAGATAAACTTCTTCCTGCATATTTAGGGAACACCTGGTTACATCGGCTTGTTTGAAGAAAAACCACTAATAAGAGATCTTGTGTCATGTATAATCTGGGGATTGTGCTTCTGAAGAGGAAATAATCAGGGTAAAGACTCTAAGAAATTTGCTTGCTTTAGTTTAAGAAAACAAACCAGTTTGTTTAGAATGGCACAAAGAGAAAATGAGGAAACATATTCAGAAAATTGTTGAGGAAGGAAATGATCCTCTTTCTACTGTTGAAATTTTGTGTTACAAAAGTCTCTCATCTAGAAATTTAAAAAATTCTTAAGAAAAATCTATCTTGAATGTTTAAGTGGATCAACCCATTATCTTCTGTCATTTCAATTCTGACTTTAATACTGTGGGCGTCAACTTGGAATATATGAGCTAAAGCTTTCCTGCCCAAAGAACTCCTATCAACAAGAGATATTTACCTGATGTATTTTCTCTCAAAATAATGACACTTGTATAACCAGTTCACTAGTCTGTCACCAGTGTTTTCTCCCATCACCCAGAGAGCCACTATTTTGACCATAATACCGTGCAGTGACACTTGTTCTATGTTAAAAGAATCATATAGTTTATTTCAGTTAATGCATCTTATTTCACATGGTCTTCAGTATTTGCATATGCAATCGTAGATCAAAATTTTTGTATAATTTTATAATATTCATTATGTGCATGTACCAGACTCTAGATATCCATAATTTTATATGCATGGCTTAGTTATTCATTCAATTTTTGACTTCAAGAAGTTCGTGTTTACTGGCTATATCTATGATAAATCAGTATGATTGCATTTTTTACAAGAAAACTATTTGCATTCTATCCAAAGCATATGCTGATGATTCCTGATCAATATGCCCACAAACTTCCTACTTTTGTATTTGGTTATTTAAGATATTTTATACCTCAAATACAAATGATGCAAATTCCTCATTTCAAAAGTATGATTTCTGCTTTGTATTTTTACTTTGTTTACTTCAAAAACAAACCCCTGCTTTGGGGGAAGAAATGGCTATTTTCAACATTTGTCGTCATGAAGTACTTTGATAAACATTTCAAGAAATACTTCTCGATTATTTTATCCTTTATTTTAGCGAAACTTATTTCATATATTTTTCCCTTTTTGATTCTTATGGGATTAAAAGTTATGAAGATACAATAGACTAAAATATGGCATAAGCTTAATGTGATCTAAAAGATGTATGGATGCACACAAACATGATGAACTACATATATTGTTGTCATGTTAAGATGAGTTTTTACATTGGAGCAGTACAAGCCATGACAGTACTTTCATCAAAAAGAATGAACAAGTCCAAAATAATGACTTCATTTTAGAAGAAACTAATCTGTAGAGATCGATGTAATCCCTTGACATAAATGGGAATATACAAATATTTAAGATCCAAGTTGTGGGATAGCATTGACTGAATAGGAAATGACAAAGAAAAAAATCTTCAATATCAGTTTTCACAAAACTTCAATTGTAAATTATGTAAATTGTGCAGAGATATAGAAATCAAATAAGTTTAAATTATAGGAAGTAAATAGAAGAGGTACATTTTCATATTTGATTCAGAGATTGCAACATTTGACTCAGATTTTCATCATGTATTCATTGACTTTTTTCAGCATTAGGGTAATTGTCACTTTTATGGAATCATCACCAAAAAGTCTTTTTAGAGCCCCCTCTATGTCTTTGTTCCTGAGACTATAGATGAAGGAGTTCAGCATGGGTGTGACCACCATGTACATCACCAAAGCTATTGCAGTTGTATTTGAGCTGTGGGAAATAGCAGAGCTAAGATACACTCCTAAGTTTGTGCAATAAAATAAGGAGACCGCTGAGAGGTGAGATGCACACATGGAAAATGCTTTATACTTCCCTTTAGCAGATGTGATTCCATGTATAGAAGAAACTTCCTTGGAGTACGAGAAAATGATACCAGTCAGGGCACCACAACCTAGAAAAACAGCGACAAAATATATCACGAAGTCACTGAGAAAAGTGTCAGAACAGGCGAGTGAGTTCACAGGAAAAGTGTTGGATTTGCACGTTTGTGCAGAAGGACAATCTCAACACCACCAAACCTTTTTAATAAGGAGTGGGGAGTACTCATGACCAAGGACCCCAGAACCAGCAATCCAGAGGTTCATGATTATAGTATAGAGCAGTGGGTGACATATGGCCACAAAGCAGTCATAGACCATCAGAGTCAGGAGAATGTTATCCATTCCTACAAAGAGAATAACAAAGTACTTCTGTGTGATGCATCCTGTGTAGGTGATGACTTTGTTCTGTATCCAGATGTTCTGCAGAATCTTAGGGACGGTGGTGGAAGTGAAATAGAAGTCTACAAAGGACAGATTGGAGAGTAAGAAACACCTGGGTGTTTGGAGATGGGAGTCAGAAATGACAGCTATGATGATGAGCAGGTTTCCCAAGACAGTGACTATGCACACGGAGGGAAAATCCCAAATATGAGGGACTGCATTACTGATTCATCTATGAACCCCATGAAAAGAAATTCTGAAAATCCTGTATCATTGCCTGGTTCAAGTTCTTGATAGCATTGTCAAGAAAAGAAGAAAAGAAATGGTAAATATTTGTCCTAGACACAGACCTCATTCCTTACCAGAAAGGCTATAAATTTTATTTTTAGGAAACAAATAAATTACAATGGTTAATTTATGAATTCAGTTCATTTATAGAATCTTATTTAATATCTAGTAAGGAAACTACCTAATGTTTCTTCCTTTGATACGATATTTTTCACATGTTACTTTCATACATTTGAAAAATATATGGTTCCTATTTCTAATGATATGAAAGAATCTAGAAAAAATCATATCACATGGAACTTTCACAGATGAGAGAAGAAAATGAAAGGAGGTATATGATATATTGAGGATATTTGTGTACTTTTTAATTCATGTTTAGGGAAGACCTGGTTACATGACATTGTTTGAAGAAACTCACATGCAAAAAAACCTATATAAAGAGTGTATTTGGGGAAATGTGTTCCTGTTAAGGGAACAACAGTGTGAAGGCTCCAAGAAGGGTACTTATTTTAGTTTCAGAAAGGAAAGTATTTTTCGAGAATGAGACAGAGAGAATCAGGGACTATGTGAGAATTTGTTGGACAATGAAATAGTCTCCTACTGCTGAAATTTTGTGTTATAAAAGTCCATATAGAATGTTATAAAATTCTCACAGTTATTCTGAATGTTATATGATCACTCCAGTACTGTCTGTGGATGAAATTCTGTAATATGAAGTCACCTCAGAATATATGAGCTATGAAATAGGAAATAGGAAATAGGAGCTATGGTTTTCATGCATAAGACTTCCCCTGTCAAAAATAATCTCTCTCTCTCTCACACACACACACACACACACATACACACACACACTCTGCAGAGCCTGGCTTCCTCACAGTGTTGGTACCTGAATTACTCAACAACAATGATTAGCCTAGATGGTGACACAATTTACACACTTGAGATCACAAAATCTTTCCTTTAAAGAGTGTAGATTTGGTAGTGGGAATTCCAGTTTGGAAGATTTCCAAGGCCCCATAGACTTGGGTATCTACACTGATGATTATTTTTGCCTGTCTTTAAAAGAACATTAAATGGTTTTCAATTGAGAGAAAGATAGGAGAGAGTGGGAGAGCAAGAGGAGAGAACTAGATGGGATGTTAAAGGATAGAATGAGGGTGAAAAAGATGTAGTAGTTCTGGGGCTCTTCAAGTGACACTGAGCACTAAAAATTTAAAGCATTCCTGCTTTGGGCAATGCTCTGATTATATTATCTTGATGCTTATCAAACATGATAATAGAACAAAATAACTTTTATCTCAGGGGACAACTAGTTTATTTTTCAGTGAACAAAGCTGTCTGACTGAATGGTTTAGAAAAAAGATGGGAAAAAGAAATAAACCAACAATTCACAATAAGAAATAAAGAGAAAAAATTGGCCTTTTTGCATGAAGCAAATTTTTCCTGTATCTATTACATATATATTTAAGATTTTACAGTATATGAGAGAAGATGCTGTCTCATCTAATGTGACACCATTTTTTGTTATTATGGGCTTTAGAGTGACATCTTATTTTTGTTGTGCTTTTGACCAGTCCATTGGGCACACTTTAGTGCTGGTTTGATTTTCTTCAAACATTCACTACGTTCCTAGGCATTTTATGCATTCTACGTGATTGTACATTGCAAATTGGATTGATTTCTTATTTTTTCTTTCCAGTAGTTTACTGAGTGCAGAAATAGGCAATTGATTTTTATTTATTGATATTGTGTCCTATAACTTTATTGCATTTGGTCTTAGCTCTAACAGTATTTTTTGTAGCCTTTGGGACTTTGTAAGAAATATCATATTAAAATACTGATAGCTTTACCTCTTCCTTTCCAATTTGGATGCCTTTAATTTATTTTTCTTGCCTAGTGTTCTGTCTAGGTCTTCCTATACTATGTTCAGTGGTGTGAGTGGGCAACTTTGCTTGTTCCTGATCTTAGAGCAAAATCTTTCAGCTCTTCACCATTGAGTGTAATGCTGGTTGTGGGTTTGTCATTACGGCCTTTATTAGATGAGACACATTACTTCTATACCCACTTTATTGAATATTTTTTCTCATAAATGAGTGTTGAATTTTGCTAAATACATTTTATAAATTGATACAGATCAGATGTTTTCCATCTTTTCATAATGTGATGTATCTCCTTAATTTGTGGATGTCAGCCATTCTTTTATACCTGGATAGGTTTCAGTACCAGAACATTTAATTATTTTACTGTATTTTTAAATTTGTTTTGCTAATACTTTCTTGAAGATTTTTGCATCTCTGTTTTCAGGGATACTGATCTTTAATTTTCTTTTGTTCAAAATTCCTTGTCTTGGTTTGGCATTACAATAATACAGACTTCAAAGGATACATTTAAAAGCATTTCCTTGTCTCCTATTTTCTGGACAACGTTGAGAAGGACTGGTATTAATTATATTTTAAATATTTGATACTAATCAGTTATTCCTTTGAAATTAAACCTCCATAAATCAAGTAGGAGGGGTTTTTGGAGTGTTTCCATTTTGGTGAACGTATAGAGATCTGGAGAGAAATGTGTGGTGCTCTATTTTTTCCCAAAACTTCCCTGTGGCTCTCTTCTGATTGTTGATTGACATGCTTCAGCATCCTTTGTAATAAAAGCTGATGTAGTGAGTAAAAATTTTATAGAAATCACCAGTGAAGTGATATTGTTGTTAAATTTTGTCTGTTGGGATGTATTATGGATTACTGGTCCAATCTGCTTACTGGTGATCAGTCTGCTCAGATTTCTCTGATTCAGTCTTGGTAAGTTGCATGTTTCTTGGAACTGATCCATTTTATCTACTTTGAAAATTTTGTTGGAGCATGTATATTTTTACCCAGGAGATATTGTTGCTTATGTCCCAGGCCACTGCAATAAAGTATATATCACACTGAAGTTAGTCATGGGAATTTTTTGGTGTCCCATTAAGTTTTATTTATACCATGTTATATTCTCCTGAATGCACAAGAGCATCATGTTCAAAAAACTATATAAAAACTTTAATAGAAAATGATCTATTGTGGCACACCATGGTGCAGTAGAGGTTTGGTCATCTGCCTTTTGCTAACAATGCAGTCCACATTCATCCCAAGGACCCGGGTTCCTGCCCTGGAGCTGGGTTAAGACCATAGTGAACAATTAAGTAAAATAAATACTTCTTTCTCCTTTCTGTTCCTGGCTGCCTACCACTCTTTACTTCTACCTACACCTTTACTTTTAAATAAATAATAATCAATTTTTAGAAATGTTATCTATAAGATAATTTTTTGGTATTAGA